>JADPUM010000255.1:0-21000 GCA_016618105.1 Dendrobium huoshanense | reverse complement strand
ATTACGCTTAAGCACCAGCCTGCCTGTTCCGTATTCAGATGTTATTTTCTGCACAGGAAAAAATGTAATCAGTTTAAAATGTTTTGTTTTTTTAACCCTAAAAATGTGCGTTATCTGTACCAACATAAATATTCTAAATATTTAATTTTTAAAATACAATGACATTAATCCAAACGCAAAACATTTGAAATATAGCATTCCCATATGAATAACAGTCGTCTAGAAAATTTTTTCCTAATAATTATGTTATTAATTCTTAATCATTTAAATGATTTCTAAATAATATTTATATAATAGATGAATAAAACAGATACAATAGATGCAGAATTTTGACACCTTGCCATATAGTTATTGGTTGAACTTAGTAAAAAGGTAGGATGCATGCAAAGGATCTTAGACTTACAATCTCCCAAACAAAAATATGATATTTGCAGGAAAGAGCAGACATGAAAGAACAAACTACTAAAAAAAAAATACTAAACAAAGTACAAAATTCAGTAAGCTTCAATTCTAACATGGAGTATTTAATGATCCCAGAAGGAAATCACATGTTACCTTGTAATTAATTATGTATGGGGTCCCAACAAGAAAACAAATACATAAAAAAATTGCCATTGGAAAGTAATGGCTAAAGCATGCCCTCTTCTGGACGGGATCTGTAAGTAGATAACACTGCAAAAAAGCAAGGGAGGGAGATTATAGGAATGAAATTGACATAAATGTAAAGTTCAAAAGTAGATAATTCTTAAAAGTATTACTTAATGAATGCATTCTTCAATACTACACAAATTCTCAAGTCCGATTGCTCTCACTACTTGATGGTTTTTCAAGCCATTGAAACTTATATAATGCTTTATATTTGAAATGTAGATGAGAATTATTTAAACAGTGCCAGTGCATTTTCTCAATTGGAAATTGACACAGGATTAGAGACCGATTATTCTAAGAAATGTTAATATTATTTCTGCGTATCACCTTACTCATTACCCACATCTAACATAAAATTATCTTTGTCATCACCACCGGTCAAAACTCCCAACATATATAATAATCCCACTCTGTTGTATTTTATAGTTTCCATTACTTGATTTTTCCACAATAAGATTGTCTGCTCAATATAATCTATCAAACATATCTAATGAGCTATTTGGTTGGTGGAATTAAAGATTGTACTTCGAGCTGAAAGTACTTCAAGCTTAGGTAATTCCATAATCCAATTTTAAAAGCAAGGAAAATTATCCCATATAATCTTTCTCAGGCTCAAATTCACAGTACAGGTTTGGGAGACTCAACGGATCAAACTGGGGCAAAATGGATAGACAAAGAGTACAACTCAGATTAAATTATACGAAGAACTATGATTAATTAATTTACAATTACTTCATGAATGATTTAGTTACTAATTAATTGCTTGAAATCAACATATCAACAGCAAGTTTGATCTAAACCGTTAAAAGCAAAAGCCACTTAATCTCTATTTCTTAATCAATGTATGGACATCTAAATCAGTATCCTAAACAGAAATTACTGATTTAAAAAATTAATGACCAATATGATTGATAGGATTAGGACATTTCACTAATAATATAAATAGAATTTCAATTATCAAAAAACTTTACCCCAACTTGTAATGTAATAGAAGCCTGATTGTAGATAAATGAGTAATTATAACACAAATGCCTTACCAACAGCATTCATAAATTAATGATAAATAAAAACTTTACAACAATTTGCTAACATATTCATCAAAGATATTAAACATGCAATAAACAAGCCAACCAAAATATTAAGTATGAATGATAGTACAGCACTACAGCTGGTTGCTTAACTATCAAATACACTAAATATACAATCGGCAGTTAAATTAGCATACAAATAATTAATGGCCATATGAGTTAGGGAACATGTAAGTATTGGCATAACTGCTATATGCTCAGAAATAGAAAATTTTAATATCTCCTTTTGGTCCAAATAGCATAACCTAAGATAAAAAAAAATCTTTCTAAGCAAAATAGACTTAAACCTAAACTTCATAATCTTAGGCTTCGTTTGGGATGCCTTTCTTCCTGCTTCTTAGAACCGCTTTCTAGTACAAAAATTCGATTCTAAGAAGCAGTAAAAAAAGCCATCCCGAACGAAGCCTTAGTCATCAAGTTTTCAAATGAATTACTTTACTACCACTTTAAACCAAATAATGCAAAATGAAAATTCCTATTCATTTCATATCCAAAACCTTGGTAGATGTTACAATTAAAAAAGCATTCATAGATATTGAAGCTTGAATTCAGTCCTCAGATGAAAACGTCAATTCTTCAACAAGATAAACGATTGGTAATCATAGGAAACACAAAAACAAACATAATAACGCACAACATAAAGTGGAAATCACACAAAAATTAATAAAATTGGAGTACTGTGATTTAAAGAAATATAGAAGTCAAGAATGAACAGAACTGTGCGCACAGCAAAGGATATCTTACGTAGTTTCGAATCGTCATTTCCGTGAATCCTAACTACGGACCTGCGAGCAAGCAACACAGGAAGCCAAACATCAGAAAAAAAGGCGGCCCCACGCAATGAACACTGCAGGGAAATTCGTGGAAGAGAATATGAAACGAAAAAAAATAAAGGACCAATTAGAAAGAAGAGTTCCTAAAGAACAATAAACTCGAAAAATTAGCTCACGGGGCAAACCAATATACAAGTAGCGGCAAAAAGTATCTGAGCTACGAATCACTGATTGTACGGATGATAATTATCAAACAAATGACCTGGTTGCTTCGACAATGAACACAACCTTAGGATTTGAAAATACTGAAAGCAGAAGTGACATAAAACGATAAGAACAGATATTTCAAATCTTAAGAAAGGTCGAAACTCAAAAAACTCTAAATTCGGCGGCCCTACCCCAACCTTTCAGATACCAAAATCGGGCATATAGACTGTTTGATCATTTAGTTCAAAATTTAAGATTTATATGACCTGGAAAACAAATTAACAGCTTCGTTACCGACTCTGTGAAGGAGGAATCGTAAGGTTACCGGCAGGGAGATCGCTATGAGCAAACCAGGAGAGGAGAGGAGAGTGCGTGAGAGATGGAGGCAATCGGGACGAGGATTCTCAAAGTAGAGAAATAAAGGTTGCGAGCAAGGGGAATTCCAATGATTAGAAATACGAAGCGCCCTAGGGTTGTACATGCTGACCTGAAGAACAATACAGTACCAACTCCTCCCAGCTTCGTACCGCCGCTCCTGTAGCATAAAAAGATATGTCCCCAACTATATGTACAATCCAAAACCAGCGTCAAACGATATCATTTATTTAAAGCCAATCCAAATGATTGCTCGACGGAGAGAAATAAAGGACCAATTTTTAAAACGGAAATGGTAACCGACGCCAAGCTTTCATCGGGAGCCGAGTAGGAACAAACAAAAAAGACAACAGAATGGTTTTCCTCGCGCGGGTTGCTGCTAGGGTTTCAAGAGAATGTAAGGAGAGGGCTATAGAGAGAGGAAGCGCGATTGCTTTCGTCGGTTGCGTGATCGTTTCATCCTTTCACATACGACTGCAGAAAAGAGAGGAAGACTGAAAAGAGAGGCATCGCTTTTGCCTGCGACGGCATATTATTTATTATTAATATAATGAGAAAAGAAAGTAGGTTTGAATTGCAAATCTAATCATAGAAGAAAAATTATGTAAAAATGTTTTAATATAAATTGTATTAATATAAAAGAGAATTTATATACATAATAATTAAGATTAAAGGAGTCTTCTTAGAGATTTGGTCACATAACATATCCACTTTTTTATGACTCAATGGAGGTTGTGAGCAATGATGGTCGGAGGGATCATAGTCGGTGAGCTATAGAGATCGAAAAGATTATAGTCGGGCGACGGTGTCAGCGAACGAGAGGTGGTCCGATGACCGTCGGCGGATAGGCGCCTCGCTCTGTAAATATGGAGAAGATCCATACCAAATTCGAAGTGCTCCATCGAACGACACATATCGATTCAATTGATCGTATGACACTTATACATGCATTTAAGTGTCTTAATGATGCCTGAGTTGAACAATCTTAAGCTCATTGAATTTCTTCTCGTCGAGCCGCTCGATTCGATTGTAAGTATGATATATTTGGATATCATCTGGTCATTCATTTTTTATTTTGAACCTTTCAAATATGCTTTGGCCATCCGATTTGGACTCATTTGGGCTCTCATTGGAACGATTTTGGTGTTGTTGGATTAGTCTCTTCAAGACGATCAATTTAACTACAAATAAGATAATTTTGAGCCCTGATGGACTAAATTTAAGTAAGCGACAATGATAAAATCATAAAACAGATTTTTATTTTCTTATTAAAAAAGAAACCAAATTCCTGAAAAAAATACCGCCGGTAGTGGTAATAATAACACAGCAATAGGACAAAGCATGCATGACTGGCATTACACCATTATAGATGAACTAAGTGAATAGTCCTCTAGCCTTAGAACAATTATTACGTCCTCCGACCGGATGCAGAGGAGCATTCAGTCGTAGGCAGAAAAACTCGGTACCGCAGTGTACCGAGTATTTTGAAAAACTCGGTACACCTCGGTACCGCCTTTTTTTTTGCCTAGGACCGGATGTTTCTTGCATCCGGTCAACCGAACAAAATAAAAGTTCCTAGCCTTATTTTTTGAATATTGCTTGCCTGTTAAAACGTCGAAATTTTAGATTAAAATTTAGAGAGCCTAAATTTTATAACTACTAAATTTAAATTTTAAATTAATATCATATAAGTTTATCTCAAAATAAATTTAATAGATATTAAATTTATGCTAACTAAAATATGATCACAATATTAAACCTTTTTTTCCATCTAAAATATTTTTATTGCTTATTAAAAAAATTCGTCACAATAGAGAGAATATTATTAAATATTTTAATTTCATATAAAGGATTTAATGGACATACATATAAAAGAAGGTTATAGAAAAATAACTGAGTTTCTATATGAAAAATATGAAAATGAGAGAAATCATGAGCATGACATAGTTGAAATAATTCAACTAGTATTTCTCATCAATTTCAAATGACGATATTATTTGTGATTGAAAAAGGTGTTAATACAATAAAATAGAATATATATATATTCTATGATAGAAATTGAAAAGATCATGTGACATATATGGGAGTTATCTTTAAGAAATAATTTGATGTATGTTTAGACATTTTCTTATAGATATATAGAAGTATTGCCTAAAAGAAATCATTTCCACTCATTCCATTAGAGAGAGAGTTTTTTGGATAAGAGAAAGGAGAGGAGGGAAAGGAAAGCGAAAGAATAAGCTAAATTTTGAAGGCTGTGGAGCCAATTTTGTTTGTTGGGCTAATTGCAAAAAAAAAAAAATCATCTTGAGATAAACTTTTACTATCCTAATTCGATTTTTTATTTGGGTAAAAGTTACAATGATTTATTTAATTTAACAAAGTTGGGGAAACTTTTTATCATGTAACTTTTGGTATGTCATGGAATAGAAGATTTTACACATATTGACAGAGAAAACTCAAAGTTTCACCGAGTAGTTTTGAAAATGTGATTTTTCATGTGTTGTTAGCATTGAATACGTGTGCAAGTATTTCTCTCAAAAACACTAAACTTGTTGTATTTGTAAGTATTTCATGCATGTTAATATTGCTTTTATATTTTGAAAATGCTGATGGTACTATTCTTAGATGTTGGAAAGGTTAATGTTGTTGGCTAATGGCTACATGTGTTGAAAACGTCAATGTCCATGTGTCTTTAATTCATATTAAAAATGCTAATATTTTCCTATTCATATGCTTGAAATGTGCAATGAAAGAGGGAAAGGAGAAATATTGAAGAAATTAGTGAATGTCATGAGTGTGACATATGTCATTTATATAATTTAAGTGGAGTTACAAAAGCTTGTGCACTCATGTATATGTATATGTTCATGTATTCCTTTATTTATGCATATGATACCCTTGAGCAAATTTGAGATGATAAGTTGAGTTATAATGGGCTTCAGGAACATGCATACAAATTGAGGTATAAGTGGAAGTTACAAGGGGATTCAAGAATATATACAAGTGGAGGTTTAAGAGGAATTAAGTTGATATACAAGAGGACATCAAAAAACTTGAATGTTATGTTATGTTATGTTATGTGCTACTTTATGTTATGTGCTACTTTATGTTATATTGTTTATATTAAGATATTATGTCCAAGTAAATAACTATGGTATGAAATCATATTTATGTGATGTTGTGAATTGTTATTTATATTATGAAGTTATATTCAAGTGATGAATGTGTTATTATTTTTACATGTGCATACTCTTAACATCTGTCTAGTACTGATACAAAATTGTAGTATCTTATTCAATAAAATTATTAGGATAGTCCACTTTTAAATTTTATTTATGGTTCAAATTTGTAGATTTAAATAAAGTTATTTTTTATAAAATTGTATTGAATTTTGTAATAGTAGATTCTGGATGACCTATTGAGAATGTGATTGCTCACACTATGTGTTTGTAAATATTTTCAAGAAAAGTTTAAGTCACTGTTAAGTAGATTGGGTTAATAGAGGAAGTTGACCAGGGTGAGTCCCAAATCTAATTATGCTAAGTATGTATATTCTTTTAGCAGACATAATGTATATTTATATTAGATGAAAATAAAGTTAGATTTTTATTAATGTATATTATTATCTTGAAAGTACAATTTAATGAAATGAAATAAAATGAAATCAATATTTTGTTTTTTGTATTTGTTGGATGATTTAGAATCACAATATATTGAGGATAATATGAAGCAAAAAAAAAAAATCGTTCAATTAGGTCTAGAAAAGTAATAAGTCCACTGTCACAACCTCAACACAATATAATTAACTTGTTTAAGTGTGGCAAATTGTATTGGGTCAAGTTATGAAAGAAAGATCTAAGTCGAGCGATGGAGTTGAAGAATCGTAGTTGACTGACTATGCATGGTTGGAGGACTATAGTCGGACGATTGTGTTCGAATGATCATAAAAGAGTTGTAGTTGGGCAACGATGTTCGAAGGCCTGTTGTCAAGCGACAGTGGTCAGAGAATGGTAGTCGAGAGATAGTGATAGAGGACTATATTTTGGTGATGATGGTTGAGAAAAATTAGTAAGACGATAATAATTAAAAGACCTCATTCAAGTTACAACTATTTGAGGGCCTTAGTCGGATGATGGTGGAGGTAGGAAGACCATAGTCGGATGATGGTGGCTAGAGAATTATAATTGTGTGACTTTGGTCAGAGGTCCATAGTCTGAGGATGATGGTAAGAGGATCATTGTTGGGCAATGGAGATCAGATGTCAGTAGCAAAACAACATTGGTTGAAGGAGTGTAGTCCAGTGATTGTGAACAAAGGAATATAAATATGTGACAATGAAGGTTGGTGGAATAGTTAGTGATGGTGGAGATCGAAGGGTCAGGTGATTATGTTCGAACAATGGCCTAGCGATGGTGATTAATTGGAGCTAATATATTCATAGAGCCTATAAGCTTTCCTCAATCTTAAGCCTAAGTCCAAGCTCTAGCTCCAAAGTCCCTAGACATCCTTCATGTAGAAAATGGATGGTTTTTTGTAATTTTTTAAGTGGCATAACTCATAAATATGGAGAAAATCTG
Organism: Dendrobium huoshanense; assembly: GCA_016618105.1. Lineage (NCBI taxonomy): Eukaryota > Viridiplantae > Streptophyta > Magnoliopsida > Asparagales > Orchidaceae > Dendrobium > Dendrobium huoshanense. The sequence continues at coordinate 13,329 of JADPUM010000255.1, read as the reverse complement.
AAATACTATTGGACATATTGATTCTTTGATCATAAAGCATTTATTTAGAGTTTAATTGCCTTAATATTGTTGGAATTGAGTGATATTAGACTGATTTGTCTTATCAAGATGCTTGATTTAACTACAAACATGTCAAATTTGAATATCATTTAGCCATTCAATTAGTATGCACATATCATTGAGTTTTTAATTATACTTCAAGTGCTCAATTTGAGATCATTCAGACTCAAATTGGCCACTTTTAGTATCGCTCGTTGGGTTCATCTTATCAAGAAATATAATTCAACTATAAGTTTGCTAAAATTGAAGTTTAGATGGTCCTAAATTTAATTTCAAAAATTTTTAATTTAAATATGAATCAAAATTCTTGCACGATCATGATGATTTTTATGACATATCAGTGCTAATGTATAGAGTCATAAATAATGTCGATGATGAGCGTCTATAGGTTATGAGATGCGCCGACTCTATTAGAGATGATACATCATTGTAATTGAGTGATAATGGTCAGCTAACATGGTCAAATGACATGATATGATGACCATTATTGAAGGAGTGTATCTGAGAGACCATAATTAAAGAATTATAGTCATGTGACAGAGTCAAAGGACCATTGTTGAGCGGCCATTGTATGATGAATATCGTCGAGCAACTTTGGTTCGAAGATCCTAGTCAGGTGATAATGGTCTAAGAATCATAGCTAAGTGAATGTGGGTGAAGGACTATAGATGAGGATTATCGTCGAGCGATTGTCATCAGAGGTCTGCGATCAAGCAATGATGGTTGAGAGTTCACAATCTGACAATGTTGGCCAATGAATCATAATCAGGCAATAGTCGTCAGAGTATCGTAACCATGTGATAATAAGATGATAATGGTGGTTAGAAAATTATAGTCGAGCAATAATAAAAGTTGAACAACTATGATTGGAAAATTGTAGTCAATAGGACCAAGGGCCATAATTGTATAATGTTGGTCAAAAAACTATAGTCAAATAATGATGATATGAAAATTATAATTTATTGATAAGATCGACGGACCCTACAAAAATATATGAAAATTTACGCTTGTTTTGGCAAAAAAAAAAATCCGTTGACTATGCAAAGTGAAACAAAAAATATTCCATATTTCACCATAAATAATTCCAGTAAATTAGCCTTTAATAACTCCAAACACTGCAAGGAGATGTGGCGGGTGAAGTTCGGGTGGAAAACCATAATGTTCCATAATGCAGACCCACGTTGTCGGCCATGATGTGGGGCCCTTTTCCCGCCGCTCCTGCGAAAGAACACGTTAATAAAGAATTGTAACATTTAGAGTACGTTATGAAAATAAATTAATTATGATATCCTCACACATATTTAATTACAACGGATTTAAATATTACTAAAATGTATATATGATTTTAAAAATATATATCAATTTTAATATAAATTAAATTGCAATTTGGAGGGCCGTTAGTTAGAGAGTTTGATAGAAGTCAAGTAAAATAGATTAGTCAAAGCGCAGAAAGGTATTGGCGGTTTTAAAGGAATTAATTAAGATGTTCCATCATGCTTATGGTGATGTCTCTTACACTGCACTAATAAAGTTTATGGCACTAATAGAAATAATTTTTGGATTAATAACCTGATAGATTTTTTTTTTTTTTTTTTTTTTTTTGGGAACAAGATTATATACCTCGACGAGCTCACAGGTGCAAGACCCGCGGTTATTTTTTCTCCACTTAAGGGGTTGCGCCGCATGAGAGGGGAATCAAACATGGGTTGAGGGGTTCCCAATCATACTTGCCCACTAACCCATCTAAGCTTGGTGGGGTTACCTAATATAATTTTTCATAAGCACGTTTGATGGAGGGTACTTTATTAGATGAAAATTTAATACTGATGCGTCATGGAGTATTCGAGGCGGTAGAGAAATATATGGTTTAATGTTTTAGCATTGTACGAAGATCCAGCACACAATCAGATAAAAGAGAGGGTGAAGCGTTCTTAAGAGACACCAGAGTTTTTATGTGGAAACCCCTGAAAAGGGGGAAAATCACGGGGTCTGGCCCAGTTTGAATGAATCCACTAGTATTTGTAGTCGATTACAAATGAGGCCCTTCCTTGGGAGAAGAACTTGGCTTGATGATACAAATGTACGTCATATAGAGCACATTACATGGTGGGAGTTACAATTATCAACATAGACATGTTTGTTTGGCTAGAAGGGTCATAGTCAATAGGATGGAGGTTGGAAAGACCGTTGTCTTGTGATGGAGGTCGGAAGGACCATAGTAGGTGATGTAGGTCGGAAGGACCGTAGTCGGCAGGAGATAGGGGTCCGAAAGACCGTAGTTGGCAGGAGACCGGGGTTAGAAAGACCGTTGTCTGGCGATGTAGGTCGGAATGATCATAGTAGGAGACGGAGGTCAGAAGGACCGTAGTCGCCAGGAGAACGGGGTCAGAATGACTGTTTTCTGGTGATGGAGATCGTAAGGACCATTGCAGGTGACGGAGATTGAAAGGATCGTAGTCGGCAGGAGACCGAGGTTAGAAAGACCTTTGTCTGGTGATGGAGGTCAGAAGGACCATAGTAGGCGATGTAGGTCGGAAGGATCGTTGTTGGCAGGAGACTGGGGTCAGAAACACTGTAGTAGAAGGGCGGTATTTCGGGAGAACTCTCGGTGTCAAGTGGTGGGCCGGCAGAAGTCCGGGCCTCAAGTGGTGGTCCGGTGGAGCAACGATGCTAAGCAGTAGTCCGGCATAGGTGAGGGCCTCAAGTGGTGGTCCGACGGAACAACGATGTCAAGCGATGGTCCGGCAGAGGTGAGGGACTCAAGTGGTGGTCTGGCGGAGGAACAACGTCAGGAGGTGGTCTGGCGGAGAAGAGGGCCTCAACTTGTGGTCCGGCGGAGCAACGGCGTCAGGCGGTGGTCCGGCGGAGGTGAGGGCCTCAAGTGGTGCTTCGACTGAGCAACGAAGTTGGGTGGTGGTCCGGCGGAGGTGAGGGCCTCAAGTGGTGGTCCAGTGGAGGAACGACGTCAAGCGGTGATCCAGCGGAGGGGAGGGCCTCAAGTGGTGGTCCGGTGGAGGTGAGGGCCTAATCGTATTCCGGCGGAGCAACGACGTCAGGCGGTGGTCTGGTAGAGGTGAGGGCTTCAAGTGGTGGTCCAGCGAATGTGAGGGCCTCAAGTGGTGGTCCAGCGAAGCTCAGGCGGTGGTCGAGGAGGACCTTCTTCCTTCTCTTCTTCCTTCTTCTCTTATTGCTTCAGTCCCCTTTCAAGAGGAATGAGGGGTCTATTTGTAGATTTCAGGAGTGGCATGACCCGTAAATAGGTGATTGATCAAGGGTAAATGGGGAGTGGTTGGCTGGATGGCCGATATTGAATCCCTTGATCATGCATCGTTCATCAGACATTTGAAGGCCTTAATGATGTCGGAATTCAGCAATCTTGGGCTCATTGGATTTTTCTCGTACAGTCGCTCGATTCGACTATAAGCATGTCATGTTTGAAAACTGTTTGGTAACCCAAATTGTGGTATGAACCTTCCAACAACGCTTTAGGTCCTTGATTTCGACTCATTCGGGCTCGGATTGAGTCAAATTTGGTGTCGTTGGATTCGTATTTCCGAGAAGTTCAGTTTGACTGTAAGTTTGCTTAAATCGGAGTTCAGATGGTCCCAATTTTAATCTCTGAAGTTTCCAACTTGATTTTTGCTTTGAGATTTGTGCCCGATCAAGATAATTGTTTGATGATATAATTAACAAATACGTATGGATATAAAGGAGAAAATAAATGTAGCAAATAATAGATTGTTATTTGAAAAACTCAAAAGAAAAAAAAATTATGGGTTTTGAAGAAGTTGATAAAATCAACTATGTTTTTGAAGTTATTGAAATCCGCTCTTTGTCGCAACTAAAGAATGCGAGATTATAAAGTTAGAAGCACTTACTTGATTTTATATAGCTATAATAGAGATTGTGGGAGAAATAGTAGATGTAATGCTGCCAATGATCAAATGAAGCTAATCGAGTGATGGTGGTTGGATGATGTTAGTCGATCAATGGTGGTTGAATAATTGTTATCATGCGGTGGTGATTAGGATATGACAGTTTGATGATGATAAATAGATTATGATGGTTGGGAGGTGATGGTTAGACGATGGTCAGATAGTGTTAATGATATGACCATGGAGCATAATGGTAATTGTTGGTGTTGAATTTCAAATTGAGCTCTAAAGCTATTAAATTGTAAGCTCAAGACAAGGTCCAATTCATATAGAGAATGTGATCTATTTATAATATTTGGGAGTGACATTTTGATAAATTCAGATAAATCCCATAACAAATTTTTAGATAGCTCATATTGAATACTTTAGTCACATATCATTTATTAAGTATTTAATTATCCTAAAGACCGTGGAATCAAATGATCTTGAGCTCATTAGAATCGTCCCGTTGAGCCACTCAATTTGATTATAATTATGTTAGATTGGAAACCGTTATGTCATTTAACTATATATGGGTCACTTTTGTGTCAATTGCTACGTATTGTAAAACATTCAATTTGATTATAAATTTCTTATTAGTCGTGGATTATTTTTTAAAGATTCCAATACATATAAGCTATCAATATTCGTAATGATCAAGTGAAATTTTTAAAGATGAATTAAATATTATTTTGATACCTATCTTCATAAATTTGCAATCCAACGGACCAATGTTTTCAATCAATTAGAGTAAAAAAGAAGTGATGTAATTAGCACTCTATCTTTCTCTCCCTTTTAAGAAAGCTTAATTAATGTAACAAAACAGACCTTCCTTTCTTCTTTCAACCACTTTTATTCTTCTTGATCAGAGCAATAAAATCATTGCTCGTAATCTAAGAGATGATATAAAATCCCAAACAAAGATAGCCTTTCAATTTTAATATATATAATGCGCTTCACATGTCTGTATATATTTATTATTCTTTTCTTCATTGAACCACACATGCTTTTGACCTTCGTACGCGTTATCTCATCCATTTAACTGCTCCAGCAAATAATTAGCATTATCTTATAAAGAATGATTCTCAAAGGTCCTTATTATTATTATTATTATTATTATTTTGATCTATTTAGGCGAATCGGGCGCAAATCACGTCGAATCAACCAACAAGTCACTCTACGATCTGCTAAAATTTAAGGGTTCGGTACGAGAGAAATTGTTATATGCGGAGGTCAGACACAGAGAACTGTCTGGTTTGTCTTTGTACTTTTACTGTTCATAATTGCACTTTTACGATTCACAAAAACAAAACCGAATAATTCCCTGTGTCCGATCGCTGTACTTAATAAACTCTCTTATTATGAGAACAATAGAACAATTATTTAGTCCGGTGAACGTACGCTCCTCTACGTTCGGCCACGAATGTTGTAACGCCACGTAGCATGAAGAAAAGTCGCCGACCCGACCCGCTGTGTTTTGGGTTCTCGCACGTGTTAAATTTTAAATGGCAAAAAAATGGGAACACTTTGAAGTGCGACGCTTCACCTTCTTACGGAGTTTCGAATCCCTGTCACTGTTTACTTCGTTTTTTCAGATTTCTACCAAATCCTTTGGAGTTCTCCAGCATTTTCTTCGTAAATCTGCAGGATTTCGTTCGTAGTTCTCCATCATTTCAACTCGAAGTTCTTCGTATTTTCCAGTTGAAAAGAACCGCTGACAAAATGCCTGAGGTTAGAAACGATTTGCCGAGAATGTTTGTTTATCTCGTTATTAATCTAAAGGTACCGAGTTTTAAACTCGGTACACATTCTAAAACTCGGTACTAATGGGTATTCGGTATTTATTTTTTTTTCCATTTTCTCGGTATATGATTATTATAACTCGGTACACATTCTAAAACTCGGTACTAATCGGTATTCGGTATTTGGTTTTGTTACATTATCTCGGTATATGATGATTAAAACTCGGTAAAGGTCCTTACTGATTGATAAAACTCGGTACACATTTCATAGTGATGTTAGGTTTTCCTTAGTAAATTGAACAGAGTCATATAGTTGTATTTAGGGTTTAGGATTTGGTTCTACCGGATTACTCGGTATTCGTTACTCGGTACTCGGTACTCCGTACTCGGTACGAGGTACTCGGTATTCGTCACTCGGTACTCGTCACTCGGTACTCGTCACTCGGTACTTGGTACTCAGTATTTCACTCGGTACTCGGTATTCGGTACTCGGTATTCGATACTCGGTACTCGGTATTCGGTACTCGGTACTCGGTATATGATACTCGGTACACTCGGTATTGCCTGTTAAAACACGTTATGTTAATAGTATTTTGTTATTCTTCGATACATTTAACTCGGTATTCAAAACTCGGTATTTGGTACTAGGTACTCGGTACTCGGTACACTGATTTATTTCTTGTAGTTTTGCACGGAATATCTCTGTAAAACTGTTATTTTCTTACTGTTTACACTTTATTATGCAGGGATATACCCCCAAGGTTCATTTTAGATGTCGCACATCAGGATTTAGGGAAGTTTGTAATGAATTGGTTGAGAAATTTGGTGATCAGTTTGTCAGTAGCCTAAGTGAGCTACAAATTAACCAGTTTTTATTTCTACCTCGTTTCCCACAAAATGTTCCTATGGTTTATATGTTACTGTCAACGTGGGATAACCACTCTGAAAGTTTTGTTATTAATAGCCGTGTTTTACCTTTCACTTCTGAAGAAATAGCGTTGATTATTGGCTTACCGGACAGAGGTATTCAATTTGAGCCCGGGACTGCAACAATTGCTGGTAAAACAGCAAATGACATAAGGCATGACATTCTGAAATTGGAGTCCTCAACGCCTATGGAGATTGTCAGGCAAAAATTTATTGTATACCTACTGTCCAATATTTTCTTTCCAATGGCCAACTTCCGAGTGCAATCAACTATATTGGACGTTGCAAAGAATGCTGAGCAGTTCAGAGCATACAATTGGCCCCAATCCATTAGGGATTTTCTTGTTATGGAATTTAATACAATAGCAAAGAAACAGTCAAAAGGACAATCATTGGGATATGTAAATGGATTTGTTATGATAATAATTGTGAGTTTTTCTTACACAAATTTTTTATTAATTTGTTTATTTCAATGTTTTCATAGGTAATATATTCCATACACTGATTTATATTGTTTTATTTTATGTTTTAGATTTGGTTTTTTGAGCATACAAAGTTCCACCCAGTAGTGGATAATTTGGCTCGCCCACGTCTACTTCGTTGGGATGCGAAATTTAATTATAGAATTAAAGATGTTGAAAATTTACTTAAAAGCCTTAAGGATTCTGAGGTACAATTCTCATCTGCATTGATTTGACTTTATTTTGTATTTCTATATTTTGGGTATTTATAAAAGATTTCCTCCAGATATTGACAGATTTAGAAGAGATAACAGATTTTGAGAAGACTTTAATTCAGAATAGTAATCCAGAAAATATTTTGGATATAACACCACCACCGAGTAATGTACATATATCTAGCAGCAAGACCACTCCATCATTACAAGCAACTTCATCTCCAAAAAGTCCAAACCAAACTGTTTCCCCAGTTCAAACACCAGCGGATACTGAATGTCCAATGGAACAATCTTTAAAGAGTGATACGACAGTTCGTATTGTTAGTCCTATTGAATGTCGAAGTCCAAATGATTCTCCCGTACGAACAGAATTTACAGAAGAAACTGATGCACAACGTGGTGTTCCTGATGAAACAAATTTGAAGATTATTAATCAATCCATATATAAACTGATAACACAGCATGAATATATGGTTAAAAAAATTTCAGCACTCGAAATGGATAAAATTCTGCTGCAAAAACGGGTGGAAGTATTGGACAATGAAGTATTTCAGTTAAAATCTGATAACAACGAAAAAATTTGTGGTATATATAAGATATTAAGTTATCATTTTCCACAATATTTCACGTCCGAGAAAATAGGTTCTCCGGTACCATCAAGTTCAAGAACGGAGTCTAACAAAAATTTTGATGAAGTATCAAAAACTGTAGAGAAAATTGTTGATGAATTAGTTGGTCAGAAAGAAACATCAGAATATGAGGAATTTCCTTTCCCTTCATCAGGAACTGGAGGAATTGCTAGAAGAGTACATTTGAGGGAAGACAGGAAGAGGAAAAGAGTTAAAACTCCATTCACAACTGGTGATAGGAAGAAGAAGAAGACTCAATTACCAGCGGAAGCTGAAATACAGAGTAAGAAGGAAACCTCAGTAACTAGAAGAAAACCGGTCACGCGTGCTGCATCAAAACTGAAAGAGAGCTTAACTGACAGTAAAAAAGCAAATGCTCCTAAGGATGAACCTACGAAAATTGCTCCTACTGCTACACCAGTTGAAAAAGAAAAAACTGTAATTTTGGATGTTGAGGATTCCAGATATGTAGAGCGTGCGGCCAAGGAATTTTTGGACTACCCAGGAAGATTATTACTTATTGAAGAGAGGAGGAATACTATTGATAACTTTCTAAAGAAGTACACCAAAAAGTACGTATTCTACTTAACAATACCGAGTTGTACCGAGAAATTAAAAACTCGGTACAACTTGGTATTTCACTTTTTTCAGTTATGTTTTCCATATATATGAATGTCAAGTACTTAGTTTTATTTACAAAACTGTAAAATACCGAGAGATAAAAAACTCGGTACAACTCGGTATTAACTATTATTGTACAGAATACCGAGTTGTACCGAGAAATAAAAAACTCGGTACAACTCGGTATTTCACTTTTTCAGTTACTTTTTCCATATAGGAATGTCAACTATTTAATTTTATTCACAAAACTGTATAATACCGGGAAATAATAAACTCGGTAATAGTAATACCGAGAAAAAAAAAACTCGGTACAACTCGGTATTACTATTATTGTACTGAATACCGAGTTGTACCGAGAAATAAAAAACTCGGTACAACTCGGTATTTCACTTATTCAGTAATTTTTTCCATATATGAATGTCAACTACTTAATTTTATGAATAAGTATGTATAATACCGATAAATAATAAACTCGGTACTACTCGGTATTGTTATTATTTTACTGAATACCGAGTTATACCGATACTCGGTATAACTCGGTATTTAACTTTTATTACATTCTTTTCATACATAAATGGCAAATTATACAGGGAGGATACCATCTTCGCAAATGGAAATGCAATTATTTTTAGAAGCCAAATTGACGAATTATTGCTATGCGAAGAGCTTGACATCAACCATATCGACACTTTCGCATATCTTTTATCTGAGAAAGACAGAATGGTTCCAGGACTCAATCAACCTTTTCTATATGTATCGGCTTTTCATTGGGTTAGTAATCATTTCTAGTTAAGGTACATTGAAGTTCAGTAACTGTATATCATTAATTGACTGAATGGTTTTTTTTACTAGGGTTATTATACTTCAAATAAAAAGGAGTCCACAACATCATTTGCTGCTAATGTAACCAAAGATGCTGTTAAGATTGCGAACATTATGTTTGTTCCCATCATAAATGAAAAACATTGGACTTTACTAGTTGCAAACTTGAAGAACAGAAGATGGGATTTTATGGATTCATTACCAAAAGCAACGCACAAGTCTATTGCTCCGGAAGTGGTATAAACTTAGAGTTACATTTGCTTTAGTATTTTTTATTGAAGGTAATTCTAATCATTTTATTACCTTTCCAGATATCTCATTTATACCATGACGCAGAAGATGCTTTTGAGGAAGATATAACAACATGGCTGATCCATTCTATCCCAAATTTGCCAACACAAGATAACAGTGTTGATTGTGGAATGTTTATCTGTAAATACATGGAACAAGTTATAAAAAAAATGTTACTGATTGGGACATCCATAAGAACTGGCAAAGTGATATGGCCTTATTTAGGGCAGAGTTTGCTTACGCCATTTTTTGTAGTACAATAAAATAAATTTATACTTCTTTGCATATGTTTTTTATTTGTGTTTTGTTTATTTTGGTGAGTTTATAACATAACCCAAATATCGAGTATGAAATGCTAGAATCGAATAATACCTTGTTATTCTTAAAATCTTGATCACACTTACATAAAGGATGACTGACTTCCTGATTCTGCAGGTGTAAAATAAATTTTGGATTAGGATTTTGCACGGTTGGTTTCACTTTTTTGGCCTTCCTCTTCTCCCAATGATCCTTTAATCTAGCATTTGAAACTCCCTTAGGCCGGCGCTTTGCAGGATCTCTAATTGTTTTGTGGAGCCCTTCAGTTGCCGATTTATTGCTTTTTTCCTTCCATAATGTTTTGAACATTTAATGCCAATGCACTCATACCATCTATCATACATTGTTCTGCATCCTCATTACCTTGAGCTTCACTGCTAATTTGATAAGCAAATAGGCAAATATAATTTCTAAAAATCATGTTTCGGGAACCTTGATTCAACGTGCACAAACTCGGTATTGTAAGCTGGACATTCAATCCACTATAAAGATCGTTCCTAGCAGTTGCTGACCATCTTGGACATAAGTATTTCTGAGGTATATTAGTAATATCCAACTGACTCATCACTCTCATGCAATGAGAACATAGGATTCCCATCATCTCGAACTTTCCGCAGCTGCATTTTATAGTTCCTTCAGCTGAACTAAACAAAACAGTCCACTTGTGTGAATCGAAAGTCGGGTCTATGTTTTTCACGGAAAATGTTGATGAGTCTGGTGAAGAGTGATCAATGCGTAGTCCACCTAAACCATTCAAAAACTCCTCTTCAAAAAACGAATATAACTTTCTTGAATAAAATTTTGCTGCTTGGTTCAGTATCGGACTTCTTTTCATGTAAGGTTGTATCTTACTTTGAGAACATTTGAAAATTTCATCTCGTTCATTCCGACGCCAACTATTTATAAGTTTCTCCAATCCAAGGAAACATTCGGTTAGAGAACTTGTAGCCTTTGAAATACCATGGCAAACAAAATTTATAGACTCACTACGTTGTGTAGATAATATTCCAAGGTTAAAGCAATCTTTGTTGAAAGCTGTGGACCACCTATCCCGTATTTTGTACAAATTATTTAACCACTGATGGTTGTGTAAGTCTCCTTCGCTAATCATCTCATTCCATAAACTATCAAATTCCTCTGATGAATCACACTTGTTGAAGCAACTATAAAAAAGGCCTTTAACTTTGTTGTTACTTTTAAAACATCAAACTTTCGAAGGCGCCTTCTTGTGTATATGTCATTGGCACAACCGATGTCTTGTATTAGGGAATACAAGCTCTATTGCCCTTGCCATTGCTTGATCCTGATCAGTGAATATAGTAATTGGATGTTTATTATCCATAATTCTTAAAAAGGTTTGAAATAACCAACAGAATGAATCAATAGTTTCATCAGATAGAAATGCCATCCCTAATATAATGTTTTGCCAATGATTATTGACTCCAATAATAGGGGCACATACTAAATTATATTTGTTCAAACGGTAGCTGGTATAAAAAATTATTACATCCCCGAAGCAGTCATAATCCACTCTCCCCAAACCATCTACCCAAAAAAAGTTTACCAACCTGTCTTCATCGTCAGTTTGCACATCCCATGCAAATAGATTGTCTTCAGCACACCTGTCTTTGAACAATTTGATTAGCGAATTGCAGTCCCCATTCTCAATTTTTGCTCTTCTCTCCTTTTGAATATAGTTGTATGCATCTCTCTTGGTAAAACCAAGATTTTCTACTCCTCCAACCTCCTCAGATAGATAGGAAAATGCATTTATTGTTCTTATTCCCGCATTTGCCATTGATTTCAGAACAGTTGCATTCTCTTCAGTGATGTGCCTAGATGATCTCAACAGATGTTGATCATCCGGTTTTGCCAATTCATGGTTGTGTGTTTCTACCGAATTTTTTTTCGCCGTCCATATCCCTTCTTCACTACAAAAAATCTCACCATAGCAGGGCATCCAGTTCTTGTGGTTGATTTTCTAAATTTAACCTTCTGTACATTTTCTGTTTCCTTCTTGAATCCAGATTTTGAACACACAAAAACCTTTGTTTTCAACTTCCTGGTACCAGGCCAGTATGAAAGATGTTCTTTCCGAACACTGAAGCCATGCTTATGTGCATATTCGCAATATTTAACATATGCTTCCTTCTCAGATTTGTAAACCCCCTATTAAAATAAATTACATTATACATTAAAACAACGAAAAAATTACATTATAAATAAATGAAAATTCGGTACAGGTCAATACGAGTTATAAAAAACTCGGTAAATTTAAGGGTATTTCAATTCTAGGTTATATAGTCATAATTAGTCAATTAACGAAAACTTATAAATACCGAGTTTTAAATAGAATACCGAGATATAAAGTTATAAAAAAACTCGGTACAAGTCCTCATAATACAATATATGTACGAAATCAATTTCAAGTTATAAAATAAAACTCGGTACAAGTTTAATACCGAGTTATAATACATAAAGGACGTAAAAAATATTTAAACCCAAAACCGAGAAATACCGGGATGTACTTATAAATACCGAGAAATACCGAGTTGTCATAAAACTCGGTATTTCTTCTTCAGAGCTATAAAAAAAAAATTTTGAGGCAATATGAACAAATATCGAGCAGTAACAAATTATAAAAAATCAGGTAACATTTAACTAACGATCAATACCGAGTTATCTAAATGTTAGATAAAAGCAAATATGAGAAGATCAGACGACGATGGATAGCTTACTTGTAAAAAATAGGAAAAATCGTCATCCAAAGTATAAGTGCCAAATGTTTCGTCGAAATCGTCTAACTCTTCCAAAGAAGGAGTTCCCAGAGTAGCTTCCTTCGAATCCATGTAGTCGAAAGCTATGCGAAAGTTTCGAAAACCCTAAACACTGTATAACGTTCTGTGTACAGTGAAGATAATCGGCCAGTAGTTTATATACCCGCGTCTTATAAAGTTTTCCCGCCCATTTAAGGGAAAAATAATCGTCAAATATCCAAAACACCGCGGGTTTCGGTCGGGTCGTCGAGCTGCTACGTGGCGTAAATTTAATGGTGGCCGAACCTATAAAACCATTCGGTCAGAGGACGTAATAATTGTTCCTCTTCACCACCTGCAATTGGAAGACATGATACAGAAACACAGAGCAAAAAACGAGAAGAACTATTTCTTCAAGACAACAAAAACTCAAGCAGCCTTATTTCTTTGAATCCGAAAGTATTTATACAGAAGAAATATGTAACAGAGAGGCTATACAGCAGCTACACATACATCAATACATCTATATGGAAACTTATTTCCAAATTTTGCTCGACGCTCCGACGTCAAATA
>JADPUM010000251.1:0-25000 GCA_016618105.1 Dendrobium huoshanense | reverse complement strand
TATTTTTATGCGGCCCTTAACACAGTTGAATATGAAATATAATACAAGATGCATGATTTATTATATCAATGGAATTAGCTTTGTCAATAAGTGTCTTCCTGTAGCACTTTTTGAGAACCTGTACTATATCAAGCATTTCTTGAGAGCATGGATTATTTGCGTTCTTACCTTCTTTGCCTTTCTTCTTTCTACAAACTTAACGTTCATATGGGTCTCATTTACTCAAGTTTTGGATTGAGGCTGCTATATTTTTTTCTTCCTATGAGACTCGTTACCTTTGGCTGCCTCCTTATTGAGAAATTTGTTTTGTTTGTATTATATATATATATTTCGAGAAAGGCAGTTATATGGCCCTATAGGGATTCTCCTGGATGGCCTCTCTTTTGTTATGGTTTTTTACATCCACGAATTAGGCCGTAAGGGGCTGTTTGGTAACTAGCAGGATTTAACTAAGGCTTTGTTTGGGGTGGCTTTCTCAATGCTTTCTTAAAAATCTTTTTTGTGCAAAATTTTTTGAACTGAAGAGGTTTTAGGTTTGAAGCTTCTGTATGTAATATATGTGTGAATTTGTCTTAATTAGCCTAAATTAAAAAAAAAAAACAGTAGGATGACTATCATCATGGTTTCTTCGATCAAGTACTGTAAATCTGCCACGTCCTGCAAATTTAGTAAATCCAGAATTTATTGAAAAAGGAATGAAATGGAGGATTTAACTTGCTTTAAGTTGTTCAATTTTTGCATTTGGTGGCATTTAGGTCTAAATACTGCTCAACTCCTGAAATCCTGCTACCAAACAGCCCCGAAGTGTTCTTGGCAACCGAGATTCCCTGCACTATGGGTCTAACTGCCTTCCTCTGATGGCAGGTTATTGGTCTCTTTATATTTGCTCTGAGCTCTCGGTTTTTCTTTTTTTCTTTTTTTGTAACCTTTCATTTTCTTGACCTTTGGTTTGAATTATTATTTTACCTGTAAAATTGTGGTTTTTGGAAGTGTTCTTTTTTGCTTTCTTGGCAATTACGGGTATCGCACTCCTTCATTTAATATAGTTTTCTGAGCCATATTTCAGTTGGTTCCAAAAAAGAAAAAAATGATGCATCTGAAGAGAAGCTGAGAACTTTGCAGCCTCCTACTTAAACCAAATAATTTGATGAGAAAAATGTCATTGCAGATATGTTGGAATCTCTTAAGAAGGAGAGGTCTCATTTGGAGACACTTGAGGCACTTCAAGATAGTCTTCGGACTGAGATGATGTCCAAAAAGTTCCTACTTGTGCTGGATGACATTTGGGAGAATGATGAGAAGCAAGATAAAAGTAAATGGGAGAATGTAGGGATTGTTTAGGGATTTCATTTTGATTTGTATGCATTAAAGACTTTGTTTTTCTAGGGTTTGGGCATCTTGAATTTGGCTGAAATTTGAGATCTCTTAGATTTAGGTTTTTCTTTGGGCTCTAGCGGCGTCTAGAGATTTAAGAGAGATCGATCCTCCTCTTGAATAGAGGATCAATTGTATCTTGCTATTTTCCATTTCCCTTTCATCAAATAATACAAATTATCTACTTTTTTTGAGATTTTATGCGGATTTTTGTGAGGAATTTTCGTTGTTTTTAGAAGATTGATAGGAAATACTTGCGATCTACAAGTGTTTCCTATGATCAGGATCTTTGTAATGCACTTATTGAAATATTCAAAGCATCGATAAGCCTACACTTATTATACATAAGGGCTTCAAAATACTTGGAAATAATACTTGAAGAGATTGAAAATTTGATACATCTTCGATACTTAAACATTGATGGTTATAATTTAATTATGCTGCCAAAATCTCTAAGCAATCTCTATTACTTGCAATACATAATATATTATATTCGAAGGGTGCCAAGCCAATCTAAAGTTGGTTTTTAACAAAGTGGCATTAATAACCTTTCTAACTTGTGATATGTGAAATTGCCCGGGGATTATATTTCATTGTATGTGGGATTTGGAAGCTAAAGTCTCTTCGAGAATTGTATATGTTTGATCTTAGAGATGCGAGTGGTTATAGAATTGGTGAGCTGGAGAATATGAATGATCTGTGCAAATTAGGAATCAATTGACTTGAAAATGTTAAGGATGCCGAGGATGGTTGTATTGCCAAATTATGTGCCGAGAGGAGGCTCACAGATTTAACCTTATGTTGGAGTAACATTGATTTATATGAGAACGTGCTCGAACCTTCAGCTATCAAAATGTCTAAGGAATCTGAGCATAGAGAGATACATGGGTGCAAGGTCTCCAATATGGATGAACAAAGTCAATCTGATATTTAGAGAAAATTGAATTGACAGATTGCTTGGAGTGTGAAACTCTTCCACCTTTTGGGCAACGTCCCTACCTCAAGTCACTGACACTTTCTAAAATGCCGAAATTAAAATGGCTAGAAAGTAAATTTAATGGGAATGATAAATACCATGCCTTTCCATTGCTAGAGGTGCTACATATTACGAAATTAAAAGCATTAGAGGATTGGTTTGAGGCTGGAGTAGCTGCTGAAGATGGATGTTTGTTTCATTGCTACTTAACAGCCCGAAGTTGAAACAGTGGCACTCTTTGCCTTCTAAGCTCAAGAGCTTGAGGATAATAAATACTGGGTGGAAGACTTTAAATTGTTGTAGCAATTCAGATTGTCTTTGACTGTCCAAACATCATCTCTCTTCTTCTGGCTGATGAAATTGCAAGACTTGCAGCACTAAGATGCTTGTCAATTAGAAAGTGCCCCAATCTGATATTTCTCGGAAGATATTGAGAAGTGGAGACTACTAATAATTGTCATCTCATACTCAACCATCTCAGTATAAGTGTTCCATTGGTGTTGCTAATGGAACCATTGAGAAGTATCGCCTCCTTAAAAAGTCTGGGTATTGAGTTTAATGATGAGCTGGTTTCAGTTCCAAATGAGGTGGAGCAGTGGCTTCTGAAAGTTAGGTCTTCTCTTTCTGAGCTGAATGTTTAATTACTGCAATCCTTACAGTCTATCCCTTCCTCCTTGGAAAGCTTATCTTCACTTGAGGATCTATATATTGAGAAAGTTCCTATGTTCTATTCGGGAATTATGATGCTGCTCCTGCTGCTCCTGGTTTGCGCTATCTAGAAGATGAAGAAAAGTACTAACCCCAGCTGAAACTTTATTTATTTGCAACCAAGATTGATTGATTCCTAACCTAATAACATCTCCCCAAAAAGATGGGTTAACTTGCAGAAACCACTGCTCTAACTCATTTGAAAATGAAACTATAACATTAATTTGCAGCGTTTGGATTTGGGAAGTTTTCAAGCACATTTTAGATCTCAAATTTTGGATGAGAAGATGCTTGAGTATTTTAAACCACATAACAATCTAAAGAAACTGAGGATAACTGTTTAAATGGGTGCCAGGTCTTCAATATGTGCCTTCTTTATTTTAGCACTTTTTAAGAACCTGTACTATATCAATCATTTCTTGAGAGTATGGATTATCTGCGTTCTTACCTTCTTAGCCTTTATTCTTTGCCTCCTAAGCTCAGGAAATTAGAGATATATAACATTGGGTGGAAAACTTTCAACATGCTACAAGGCACTAGCCATTAATTGTTACATCATTTCAAGCCTTGCAGCAATAAGAAACTTGACAATTCAAAATAGTGGTGATCTCATCTATCTCAAAGGACAGAAATATTTGGGGAGTACAGAGAATTCCCAGTTCATACTCTACGAACTCATTATTAAGGATCCATTAGTGTTGCTAATGGAGCCATTGAGCAGTATCGCCTCCATTCAAAAGCTAACAATTAAGGTTATGATGAGTTGGTTTCATTTCCAGTTGAGACAGAGCATTGGTTTCTCCAAGTTAGCTCATACCTTCCTGAGCTGAAATTTATTAGTCCAAAATCTCTGCAATCCCTCCCTTCCTCATTGACAAGCCTCTCTTCACTTAAAATTTTATGTGTGCGAGAGGTTCCTCAGCTATCCCCGCATGTCTGGAACATTTAGAACTTAGCCACATCGCATCACTGAAGTGCTTGCCATCTTCTTTGTCCAACTCTTCTATCAAGTATCTTGAACTAAAATGCATTTCAGTTCAAAAATTGCCAGATCTCCCTCCCTCTTTGTGTGAACTGCATCTAGTATATCTTCATGACCTTGATTGGCTTCCTTTTTTGTATTCCTAGACTTTCATTTCTCCAAAAACTTTACATTAATATGGTTCCTCAGCTTCGGGAATTACCAGAACTCCCTCCCTCTTTGTGTTTATTGTACCTATTTCATCTTCATAACCTGGATTGCTTGCCTTCTTGCCTTCCTAGCCTTTCTGCTCTCCAAGAACTTCACATTGATATGGTTCTCAGCTTTGGAAATTGCCAGACCTCCCTCCCTCTTTGTGTGTATTGTATCTACAACTTCTTGAGAACCTGGATTGCATGCCTTCCTAGCCTCTCTTCTCTCCAAAAACCTTACATTTTTAGGTTTCCTCAGCTCAAGGAATTACCAGACCTCCCTCCCTCCTTGAAATCTGTCATTACTCTACTGCCACCCAGACTTGAAGGAGCGCTACCGAAAGTTTGTCTGTTCTGATTGGCACAAGATAGCTCACATTCCTTATGTCAATCTTCCTACTGAGTAGGGAAAAGTTATTCTGTGCGGAGTCCAGACCCAAATAAAAATGTGTCACGTATGGTATCAAGCTTAGTTCCAAGCGGTACCGCGGCTTGGTACCCCTGGGTATTTAAAGCGTAAACCGGACAGTTCTCTTGTCCAGTGTCCACACAGAATAATCTCTCCGGAGTAGGACCTCTTGCTTTAATGAAAATTTCTAATCTAATGCCGGTTTACCAGTGTGGGAATTGAAAAAAAAAAAAAAACATAAGTAAACTTAAATTTTGTTTTATTTTCTTGATATAAAATGTGAAGTTTCAGCCAGAACTGTGGTTAGCAGAGGATTAATGACCAACTTGCAATACTTAGGCTGGAAAGAGATGAAGGGAAATAATGGATACAGGTAACCACAAATTATCATTTAAATCTTTCATGTATAGTAAGTCAACTCATAAGCTAGCTTATTAGTTGTGTGCTTCGGGTCATTATCTATCAATTGCTTGCAATCATTATTCAAGAACATGTTATTTATTAAAATTCATGTTATAGACATACTTATTATAATAAGTAATAACTTTTTTTTTTTAATAACTCTATGTACATACTTGTTTTCATATAAGTCATGCTTCCCAGTCTGGGAATTCCCCACATTATTGTGTAATTCAAAAGCTATAGCTTAAGAGTAATTGGGATTAGAACAATTTGTCAGGTTTTCTTATTTGCTTAAATAATTATTATACAGTGATTATTTTATTGTTAATGCTTATTTTCATTTGATAATTATGGTTTGTGATCTTGAATTAGATCGAGGTGCCTTCAATGCCGTTAAAGTTAAAATATTGATGATTCCCTCCTACGAAGTCGATTATGGAGCACAAAGAACAACTGAACAGAAACATGGAGGAAACAAGGGTGCGTTCTGCAACCACAAATATCTAATATCTTTTAGGGATCTTTTGTTATTGCTGTTTTTCTCAATTTAGCATTCATCTAAGGTGAAAATATTTGATGAAGGGCAATTTTTTATAATGAAAGTTAGCTTGAGCTGGTTGTGTGGTGAATAAGAAGGAAACATATAATCTGGCATGTCCATCTCTAAATGTTCATAATTGTTAGCAAGTAATCTTTACAAGAAAAAGTGAAAACAGAAGATTAGGTGGATGTTTACTACACTAATCCAACATCACTTGAAAAGATTTGACTAACATTTGTAACTATCGACACCTTGCCGAGCGAGAAGATGGAAATTATTGAGTTCAAGAGTTTAACTAATGTCCTATGAAGAAACATAGACATGTGGAGTCCGGACAGGAGAATCATTCGGATCCCGTGACTGTGCGTTGCAGCCAAATGTGAAACGAACCTATTGAGGCAAAACATCAAGCAGGTGGACAGGAAGAAGAGTGATGAGCTCATCTTTTTATGAATGTAGGAACCTTCTGTGCCATTACTTTTAATCCGTGCGTTATTGTTTCAGATCTGAAAATCTATGAAACTCCAATAAGATCTGGAAATAAAATCGCATTGATTTGAAGCCTATGTTGATGTGCTTGAGGCAAAACATTAAACTGTCAAAAAATTTAGAAATTGATGGTCTAGAACCCCATGTGAGTTTTAGAAAGTGAATATTATGAGATTTAAGCTTTATTAGGGATAATTTTTTTACTGTTTTTTAAATTAATTTTTTAAAAAAATTTATAAGAAATTGATTTATGAATTAGCAAGAAAATTATTCTAAACAAACTTTAGAAGAGTTTTGGGGGGATTTCTAATGTTTGATCAACGGCGAAGATTTCGTACATTCGACACTAGGGTGAAATCGAAACCCCAAAGTGATTTTCATTTTGTTCTCACAAATGATACGATAGAAATTAATGAAATTTTAAACATAAATAATAGGTATGAAGAGCATTAATGGGTGATCAAAAATACGGCCTAAAATGCATTGTATGCAAAGCTATTTAAATCTAAGTGTAGTGAATTAGGTTTAGGGATTTAAACTTAGTTAATGGACATTTGGACCGTATATGGATTGGTTAAACTTGTAGACTGTCCAAACTCCTAATTGTAGAAGAAATCGTTGCTCGAAATGCAATAGATTGAGTGCAAGACACTTTACAAAATTCAAGCTCTCGGTTGGCCAAAGATCTTGCCACCGATGAGCCTTGATCGGTTGATTTGACTTGGAAGATGTG
The DNA here is from genome assembly GCA_016618105.1 of Dendrobium huoshanense. Lineage (NCBI taxonomy): Eukaryota > Viridiplantae > Streptophyta > Magnoliopsida > Asparagales > Orchidaceae > Dendrobium > Dendrobium huoshanense. The sequence goes on along the minus strand of JADPUM010000251.1, from coordinate 18,195 downwards.
GAAGGAATTGGAGAGAGCTCTCAAACCAAATATTTTGGCTTGGGAGCACTTGGGGAGAAAGTTATGAGCAAAATATCCTAAAGCAACCCTAAATCCTCCTATTTATAATCCCAAGCTTATGATAAGTGGCTAGGATCACATCTAGGGTTAATTTGGAGTAAAACAAAGGCTCCTTAGCTGTGGTTTGCATTAGGGTTGATTAGGAAACCTTCGAAGGCATTAAAAGGGCTTAAATGGACTTAAATAGGTCAATAAATAGGGTTTGGTTTGACCAAGTCAATGTTTGATTTGGTCAACCTAGTCAATTAGGTCAAGGAGAATGGGGGTTTGAGTCAAAGAAGGGTTTTGAATTGAGTTGAATTGAATTTAGGCTCAATGTGTTGAATTAGGTCAACCAAGGTTGACCTGGTAAACCATATTGACCCAGGGCATGAGTCTGAGCTCAAGAGGCTTGGTTTGACCCATGGAACCCAAAGAAGGTGGTCTTAGGGCCTGGCTTGGTCAATTTGACCAGGTCAGCCCTTTGACCCAAGTCTAGGTGAAAAATTACGATGAAGCAAATTTCCTGATTGTAATATGATTATAGAACACTATGATGCCTAAAATCAATGAACTTAACATGTTCTAATAACCATAAAATGCATTTGAGAATTTATCAAATAGATTTAATCAAAAGTTAAATCATTGAATATTTTAACTCAATGAAGATATGTTAGTAAGAATTAGATTACTATCAAAATCTCAAGATGAAGTGCAATGAGGATACGATGATTCTCAATAAATTTATAGAAAGAGAATAGGTGCTATAGTTTTATATATACTTAATAATGAATTCGTCCCAATTTTCTATTCAAATCTTAATGATGTCTACAAACTAAAGAAATGAAGGATAATGATAATGTTTGACACCCCTAACTCTAAAATATCAACATAACAATCACCAAACTCACAATGGATTTGTAGCCCTTGTATCTTCCCATAAAGAAATCTTTCTAAAAAAAAATAATATATGATAAAGAAGATTTATAAGTTTTTTTTTGCGTTTGTCAGGATTTAGCACAAACCTTTTCTAAGCCTCGCCCAAATCCTGCATCCAGACAGGCTGTTAAATTGGCTGATAATGATCAAAAGAAAGTATAAATTGAACTATGAAACGGTTGAAACCTCTCAAATGGGCCCTTGGATGCACGTAGGATGTAATTTAAGTAGGATTTTGTAAATTCTCTACATTAGAATTTATTAAATTTTGAGACAGTTAAATCCTATAAAGTATAAACTTTTTGGTAAAAAATATGTTAAAAGGACAAATCCTATAAGACTTTTTGATAATGCTATTCAAGATTTAAGTCAGTTTAACTCATATAATATTTCTTTTTCAAATGTAATTTATTTATTAATTCTAATTTTAATTAACACCAATAAATTATATGAATACTATAAGGTATTATTTTAATAAGTTTTTTACAAATAACTTATTTAGCTATTATTTTAATAAGTATTTTAATGCTAATAATAATGATAATGATCTAATTAGAATTTAAAATCATTAATCATTAATTACTATTTTTACTAATTATTTCATTAATTTTTTATAAATTATTTAATAAAACTTTAATTACTAAATATACTTATAATTATCTAATAAATCAATTAAATATTCCATTACTAACTAATTATTTATCTAACATTTACACTATTAATCACCTAATTAAATATTTGTATTTTAAATTATCTTAATTAAGCTAATTAGATTAATGTCTAATTAAAAAATTTAGAATAAATCTAATCTTGCGGGCCGGCTCTTCAGTTTGTTCGCCGTCGTTCGCGTAAAGTTCCCGCTTCGGCTTCTCTGGTTCGCGCGGCGTAGAGCTTCGACGAGTCAGTTGCCATTGCTTGTCTAGGGTTTGCTTTTCCTGTTTTGCATTTATTCTTTGATGTTCTGCTTCTCGTGAAGTAGAGTTCTGAAAGAGTCCAAGCTTCTCCGCTTCCTCCTCCGACGTTGTTCCTGAAGGTAACAAAATTTCTCCGCTTTCACGCGCTTTTTCGGTCGGGATTCTTTTTTCCTCCCTCCAAAAATGCGGTAAATCCGCTGAACCGAAGGATTTTGTAAATCCGGGTTTTACAACGAGAAGAGGCAATTTTCCGTCAACCGCGGCTTAGATTTACCGTGAGATCTAGTTTTGCATTTTTTTGCCGTTTGGCTGTATTTAGCCCAAATCCGTCCTAAATCTAGCCTAAATCATGCATCCAAACAGCCCCAAGTCGTCGTCCGTGGCTAATTGGCAAACATTTATTCACCTTTGAGTCCTCTGTGGTCTTCGGGATATTATCTTTTTTCTCAGGGAACGAGCTTCAATCTCCTTGTCTTGTGCGATTGGACCTTCTCCCTTGTTCTTCTTTAAATCTGTCTGAATAATGTTCCTTTTTTTTTGTGGAAGCTTGTCGCTCTCCCTCAGTCAGGATGGCACATTTTAGTGTGCAACCAGGTAGAGCGCTTCGGCTTCCTTCGGCTTCCTTCGGCTTACCTCTTTGACGGCTTGCTCTGAGCCCATTTTCCCTTGTCTCATAACCCTTTTTTTCACACTGCACTGTATTTTTTGGGCTTCTGGTTGTTATGCATGAAGGAGGAGGCACTGGAAATGATGCGAGAGAACCAGCTCAAGATCCCAACTGTCGCCTTTGTTTCCTGCCTGGCACATATCAGAGAACAAAACCAGCATCTCAAGGAATGGCTGTGGAAGCCACGAGATGACATTGATGATGCGGTTGGTGTGCTCTATGAGCTTGAGTACGGGAAGCATAAGATACAGCTGGCCTAAAACGTGGAGGAAACAAAGGTGTGTTCCATAAAGAAACGATTTGTGGAAATTTCCCTGGGATAGGTTTTCTGGGGTGCATGTGATTGGGATGCAAAACCTAGCTCAATGGCACCACTAATAGCACAGATGGATCATTTATATCTAATTCACTGAGTATAAGCTAGAAATTCTCGGTGGTTCTCCTTTTTTATTAGCCCTCTGAAAGAGATTGGATTGGGGCAATCTCAAAATTGTCAAGTTTCTTAGTGCTTCAATTCCTACTATTTCATCAACCAAAAGAAGATATGTGATTTTGGATAGGAAATGACCTCTAATGTTTGGTGGGAATAGATTTTGAAATGCTGCAACAGTTGCTAATGTCTTGTTGCCTGTTCAAAACTTTCCACCCAATGTTATCTATCTCTAATATTTTGAGCTTAGGATTAAAAGAGGGCAACATTGCAAATTTGAGAATTACATATGAGTTATTACCAAATTTTACGTTGCAAATTTCTTTATGATTTGGTCTTCATAGACATGTTGCTAGAGAAATGTCTTTCCCATAACCCCATGGACCACTATAGATAGAAGAGAAATGTTGATGTACGTAGTAGTTTGATATTCATTTGATGACTTCCTGAACCACAACATAAATATCTCTTCTTTGCCTCTACCAACCTGATAAGTGATAATTTTCAGGCAAGGATCCTGTGTCACATGTTTTGTGCTACTTAAGATGCTGCTCCTATGTTCTGCTTTTTAAGAAGGGAAATTCTTGCAAATTTGGGCATTCGTCAAGGTATAGTTCTATAAGATAGTGGTGAGACTTGCAGTGCTTTATGGTGGATAATGTGGCCATTAAGAGAAGCATAATATTAATTTAAGTGTTGCAGAGATGAGGATGCTCAGGTGGATGAGTGGCTTTACTAGTATAGACAGGATACGAAATGAGCATATACGTGAAAAGGTTGGAGTAGCTCCAGTGAAAAATAAGATTAGAGAGTCACCTTAGATGGTTTGGTCATATAAAATGGCAGCCTTCCAGTGAACTGCATGACTTATTTTTTCTCTTCTCTATATGCTTTTTTGTATGTTATATTTGGAGGGAACTGAATAACAGGAAATATGGCCATCTCATTTCTTTCACTTCTTCTATTTTAAGCATAATGCGGTGTCATATGGCTGCAAGAATGGGGAGGTCGTGAGTTTCTTATCTTCTTATGTACAATTCTAGCAACACGACTTCTATTGGCTATTAGTTTCCAATGGTGGTTTCTGATAAATGTTGATGGCTTCTTTTGTGTTTGTGAGTTTTTCCGCTATATATGTTTATCTCTGGTGGCTGGGTTTGGTTCATCCTCCTTGTGGCTGCTTCATAAGGTTGATGCTCTTCTGAGATGTCTTTTGGCTGCTTGTGCCTCTTTTTCAATTCGATGGCTGCCTTTCTTATTCATGGATTGATTTTTTGAGAGGGCTATGATGGGTCATATGACCCTAGGGGTTCTCCAGGATGGCCTTTCTTCTGCCATGCTTTTCTAAATATGCCAAAAGAAATAAATGATTCAATGATCTGATCCAATAATTAAAAAGAAAAGAAAAATAGTAGTATGATTTGAGAAGTAGTAGCAGGATCCACTCAAACACTATAGTTGAAATGTATTGAATTATGAGTAGACAACAAGCATCTTTATTATGGTTGTTTCATTGTCTCTTCTTATGAAAGGTCAAGCTGAGTGTGGTTTTAAGTGTTCTTGGCAACCTAGATCCCCTAATCTATGGGTCTACTACCTTCTTCTAATGGCAGATTATTTGTTTCTTTATGTTTACTTTGAGCCTTGTTTTTTTTTTTAATGACATTTTATTTTCTTAAACGTGGTTTGAATCTTTTATTATGCTTGTCAAACTTCTATGTATCATAATATATATATATATATATATATATATATATATATATATATATATATATATATATATATATATATATATATATATATATATATATTGATCGGATACGAATCTTGAGGCAAAATCAAGGTGGAAATTTCAAAAATTATATAAGAGATCATCTCAAATCCGATTTCAACAAACTTACAGTCAAACTGAACGTCTCGGAAATATAAACCCAACGACACCAAATTCGACCCAATTCGTGCTTAAATAGATCCAAATCAAGGACCCGAAGCGGCTCGACGAGTCAAATCCAACGAGCCCAAGATTGCCAAATTCTAATATCATAAAGACATTCAAATGTCCAATAAACGGTCCATGATCAAGGTAATTTTATTTGGGATCAGCCTCCTATGGGTTGGCAAACTTTTTATGAAGAAACCATTTTGTAAAACGAGGAAGGGAATTTTATTTTGTTTGCATTCATTACAGCCTATTCTTACACCTCTTCTCATTGCACAAGATCAACAGGCTTAATTTGCTTCTTTATTCTTACCTTTATTTTGGTTGTGTTGAATTATATTCATGAACTTTTCCATTATGATAGGATATTGACTAGATTTGACATGCATAGGAAACTATAATTGTTAAGGGCATTTAATTTGTTGAAACCCTTGAGCCTTTTCATTTCCTGATTTTAGTGCTACAAAGAAATTTTGAGTAGGAATTATGTGTCTTCTGAAGGTCTCATCAACTGCTTTATTGCTTTCATTGCTTGAGTTTGCAATGCGATTTTGTGTCAAACATAAGAGTAATTCGTTTGGCATTCCTAGATTTGGTCACATTCACTTGCAACTTTCAGTGTTTTGTGATATCTATCCTCAAACAAAATTTTTCTTGTTCATATTGTTAGATACAACAACTCATTTTTACTTATGAATTGCGTACTGTTTATGCTCGGAGAAACCTAATATTGGTTTCTGTATGGCTGACATTCGGTGGGTATATCGAGCTGGAAATCTGTGTTTGGCAGATGGGTGTTGCCTCCTGTAATATAGCGGAAATGAATATCAAGATTTGATGTTCATCTCTCTCTACACTTTTCTCACTCTCTTATATCTCTCTACATTTCTCTCTTAGTTCTACACTCAAAATAGATTGATTTTATGAGGGAAAGTGTTTTTGTTGATTCTTGGAATGGTTCTTTTACTTCAGGCTGTGAGTATCATTTCTGTAAGTTATACATCTTCACTGGAGTTGGAGGAGTCTCATGTGTCAGTTTTCAATGGATATGGACGATCAAATTAAATTGAACAGAAAAAAAAATTATCTGATTAGGAGGGGAGAAGAAAACTTATCAAGTATTGAAGGCTCAGAAATGGCATCGGTGGTTGACCAAGGGGCCAAACCCTAAGCATCCTTCTCTTGTTTTTCAGCTGTTTTTCAAGTTCCATGTACTCCGTTAACTCTGGATGACATCCCCAAATTGTTAGACGTTCCAAAGAGGGAGGAAGATTCGGTAATTCCCGAAGCATAGGAACGCCCAAATATGTAGAACCTGAAGAGACTTTCCAAGGAGGAAGGGAGAGACTGCCAGGATTAGAGTAATGAAAATTGCAGCTTAGAAAGAGAAGACTTAACTTTCAGAAACCACTGCTCCGCCTCATTTGGAAATGAAACCACCTCATCATTATCCTCAATTGTCAGCTTTTTTAAGGAGGCGATACTTCAATTCTCACCTTCTCGGGCAAATTTATGTGACACAAGTTTGTAAGGTTCTTAATGTCAGGTAAAAAATCATCACCATAAGGTTGGTTTTCCCATGGGCTATCATAGATTATGTATTGCAAGTGATAGAGATTGCTTAGAGATCTTGGCAGCATAGTCAAACTACAACTAACAATCTTTAAGTATCGAAGATGTTTTAAATTTCCAATCTCCTCGGGTATTACTTTCAAGTATGGAGCAAATACGTATAATAACCGTAGGTTTGTTGATGCTTCGAATATTTTTGTAAGTGCATTGCAAATATTCTCATCAGAAGCTTTATAGAACAAGAAAAGAGAATGCAAATGTTTAAACTTCTCAATCTTTCTTAAGATGTATGGCTTTGCATTTAGAACAGACAAGTGTCGAATAGTCTCAGAAATTTCAAGAAATGACTTTTCATCATCCAAGCATCAACGCATTCATGTGCAAAAAAATTAGATGCTGACTCATGTATTAAATCATGCATCTTGTAGTCATCTCTGAAAATGCAGTCATATTTGACCTTGTCAGATAAAGCTTTTTTGAGTAAAACAACAAAATACCTTCCTCCAAAATCCTCCATAGTCATTCCTTGAGGTGGCTGAATGAAATCCAATGAAATCCACATTTGGAGTAAATCATTTTTATTAAATAGATGATATTGTGGAAATTTACAACAAAATACAAAACAATTTTGTAGAGGATTTGGTAGAAATATATAGCTCAGTCTTAAGATGGAATGGATATAATTATCATCCAATAAATTGCTTTCTAGAACTTTCCTTCAATGCGATTCATCCAAATTGTCTCTTAGAACACCACCAATGACCTTCGCTGCCAATGGAGATCCTAAAAGCTTTTTAACCATCTCTCCAGCAATGTCTCTTAAATTTTCAGGGGGATTCTCTACACCAGCAAATTCATAAGACTTAAGGAGCAGCAAACACTCATCTTCCTACAAGCCCTCTAATCTAACTATTTCCACCTTTGTAATGACCTTTTCAATCAACATTGCAACCGAGTCCATTCGAGTTGTTACCAAAATTCTACTACCGATATTCCCATGATCCAGAGGGGAGAGCAACTTCGTCCATTTTTGCAATGACTTTTTTCACATCAAATCTTGATATTCATTTCCGCTATTTTCTGAACGAGGCCTCTCCTTCTTAAGACATTCCAACATATCTGCAATGACTTTTTTCACATCAAAGTTGTTGGAAACACAAACCCACATTTTAAGATCAAATTCCTTCGTAATTTCATCTTTATAAACATGTTGCAAGAGAGTTGTCTTCCCCGTACCACCATGGCCCACTATAGATAGAAGAGAAATGTTTATGTACAAATCAGTTCCCCGATGCTCATTTGATGGCTTCCTCAAATATAGCAATCACATCTCTTCTATTCGCATCTATTTTAAGTAAGATGCGATCTCATATGCTTGGAAATAAAAGTAGAGCATGAGCCACACAACTTCTATTCTTCCTCATAATCGGTAAGGCGTTCATCTAAAATGTTCTCTTTTTCAGATCAGTCGCTGCCTCCTTATTGAGAAAATTGTTTTGTTTGTTGTTGTTGTTGTTGTTGTTTTTTTTATAAGAGAGGGCTATGATGAGTCATATGGCCCTAGGGGATCTTTGTAATGCACTTATTGAAATATTCAAAGTATCGAGAAGCCTACGCATATTATACATAAGGGCTCCAAAAGACTTGGAAATAATACTCGAAGAGATTGAAAATTTGATACATCTTTGATACTTAAACATTGATGGTTTTAATTTGACTATGCTGTCAACATCTCTATGCAATCTCTATCACTTGCAATACATAATATATATCCAAGGGGTGCCAAGCCAATCTAAAGTTGATGATTTTTACCGAGTGGCATTAATAACCTTTCTAACTTGTGATATGTGAAATTGCCCAAGGATTATATTTCATCAATATGTGGGATTGGGAAGCTAAAGTCTCGTCAAGAATTGAATATATTTAATCTTAGAGATGCGAGTGGGAGAATATGAATGATCTTTGCATTTTAGAAATCTACAACCAAAATGTGATTGATGTTGAGGAGGCTTGTAGTGCCAAATTATGTCCCAAGAGGAGGCTCACATATTTAATCTTATGTTGGAGTAACACCGATTCGAGGAACATTGATTTAGATGAGAACGTGCTCTACAACTTTCAGCCGCCAAAATGTGTAAGGAATCTGAGCATAAAGAGATACATGGGTGCAAGGTCTGCAATATGGATGAACAATGTCAATCTGATCTCCAATCTCGAGAAAATCGAATTGAAAGATTGCATTGAGTGGGAAACTCTTCCTCCTTTCGGGCAATTTCCTTTCCTTAAGTCTCTAAAACTTTTTAACATGCTGAAATTAAAATGGCTCGAAGGTTAAATTTAATGGGAATGATAAATACCATGCCTTTCCATTGCTAGAGGTGCTACATATTACAAAATTAAAAGCATTAGAGGATTGGTTTGAGGCAGGAGTAGCTGCTGAAGAAGATGGATGTTTCTTTCCTTGCTTAATTAACTGGTGCTACGTAACTTCCCGTTAACTTTCCCGAAGTTGAAAGAGTTGTCCTCTTTGCCTTCTAAGCTCAAGAGCTTGGAGATAGAAGGAATTGGGTGGACGACTTTGAATTTTTGTAGCAATTCAAATTCAAATTCTATTCCCCTTGAAACAGTAGCGGTCATTCACTGTCCAAACATCATCTCTCTTCTTCTGCCTGATCAAATAGCAAGACTTGCAGCACTAAGATACTTGACAATTATAAAGTGCCCCAATCTGATCTCTCTCGGAAGATATCGTGAAGTGGAGACCTCATGCTTAGCGATCTTAGCATAAGTGATCCATCGGTGTTGCTAATGGAGCCATTGAGAAGTATCTCCTCCTTAAAAAAGCTGAGTATTTGGTCAAATGATGAGCTGTTTTCGTTTACAAATGAGTCGGAGCAGTGGTTTCTGAAAGTTAGGTCTTCTCTTTCTGAGCTGCAATTTGGAAGGCTCAAATCTTTACAGTCTCTCCCTTCCTCCTTGGAAAGCTTATCTTCACTTGAGGATCTATGTATTGAGGGCAATCCTTTGCTTCGGGAATTACCGAACCTTCCTCCCTCTTCGGGAATTACGATGCTGCTCCTGGTTTGCGCTATCTAGAAGGTGAAGAAAAGTGCTAACCCCAGCTGAAACTTTATTTATTTGCAACCAAGATTGATTAATTCCGCACCTAATAATTTCTCCCCAAAAAGATGGGTTAACTTGCAGAAAACAGTGCTCTTACTCATTTGAAAATGAAACTTACATTAATTTGCAGCGTTTGGATTTGGGAGGATTTCAAGCACATTGTAGATCTCGACTTTTGGAGGAGAACATAACAATCTAAAGAAACTGAGGATAAATGTTTACATGGGTGCCAGCTCTTCAATATGTGCCTTATTGTAGCACTTTTTGAGAAGCTGTACTATATCAAGCATTTCTTGGAAGCATGGATTATCTGCGTTCTTACCTTCTTAGCCTTTCTTCTTTTTACAAACTTTACATTCATATGGGTCATTTACTCAAGTTTTGGATTGAGGCTGCTAGATGTTTTTCTTCCTATGAGACTCATTATTACTCAAATGTTGGATCAAATAAGTCGGCCCAAAGGGAAAGAACTAAAGGAAAATTTTCTCATCCCTTTATAATATTTTTATATTATTTATGGAAGGAATGGAATTGCAGGAAATATGGCCATCACATTTCTACTTTGTCCAGAGCTCGAGTCTCTTGTCCTAATCGGTACTATGTTCATCTATAAGATTTTCTTTTTGTGTAACCTTTCATTTTCTTGATCTTTGGTTTGAATTATTATTTTACCTGTAAAATTGTCGTTTTTGGAAGTAAAATTTTTTTCTTTTTTTTAGGAATATTACTAAAAATAATACTTTTTCACAAACTCAACTACACTTGCAAAGGGAAGCTCCACATTACGTAATTGCCTAATATCTTGTACAAGTCCCAAGAAATCTTCACTTAGAAAACTTGTCAAAGGGTTTTTTTTTAATTTTTTTTTCAATATTGTTTGATGTTTCAGGCATTCTGTTATTTTTATCATAACATGTGACTGATTATTTTTTAATTGAATTGATGTAATTGGCTGAATTGAAGTGAAAAAGCTAACATTATGTTTTGATCTACTTAAGTATTGATTAACGAGAGAAAACAAACTGAAATTTTCGAATAAAATTTCTTACTAAATTATATTACTAACTACTTAATTAAGACATTAGATAATTAATTTATGCATTAATTATACAATTAATTATGTTAGTCAATAATATGTTAGAGGCGTCTAGCATTTGCTTTTTGGTTGTTGCTGTTCGGCTTCGTTGCTTTGCAAGAGTTGTAGAGATTGCACGAGTCGCTTCTTTGGCACCTTCATTGCTATTAGAATTCACTCCTTTGGATCGGAAGTTGCAACATTTTGATCGGAAGCGATGACGGTAGTTCGCTCCCTTTCGCGCGCTTCTTCAGCCAAATCTCGTAAGTCCGCCAAAGAAGAGGATTTAGTAAATTCGGGATTTACAGCAAAAAGAGGATTTATTCGGTCGTGAGGTTTGTGGGGCGCTTAAACCCCGTTTGGCAGGATTTTGCATAAATCCTGCTCAAATCCTACATAAATCCTGTTGCCAAACAACCCCTTAAGGTACTTCAAGATAGTCTTCGGTTTGAGGTGATGTCCTAGACATTTGGGAGGACAAGGAAGAGAATGATAAAATCAAATGGGTGAATGTGCTTGCCCCTTTGGCTTTTGGAAGTTTGGGAAGTAAAATTTTGATAACAACTCTGATAGACTCAAGTTGCATTGATGATTGCAAATGTGATTAAAAAGAAGGGAACATTGAGATTAGAGGGCTTGGAGAAGGATAAGTGTTTGCAGCTCCTCAACAGCCATGCATTTGTTGATGTAGAAAATCCTGGTGATCATAAAAAAAATAAGATCAATTGTTGGAGAAATAACTAAAAGGCTTTTAGGATCTTCATTGGCAGCAAAAGTCATCGGTGGTGTTTTGTATTCTAGCTTTGATGAAAGTCATTGGGTAAAAGTTTTAAATAGTAAATTTTTACGTGCATAATTGGGTCAAAATGACATATTTCTCATCTTAAGATTGAGCTATATGTTTCTCCCAAAGCATCTACAAAATTGTTTTGCATTTTTTTGTATATTTCCACAAAATCATTGGTTCGATAAAGATGATTTAGTACGAATGTGGATTGCATCAGGTGTCATTCTGCCACCTTGTATTCGATGAGAGGATATTGGAGGAAGGTATTTTGATGATTTAGTTGAGAAATCTTTCTTTGACAAGATTCAATTTCAACATTTAACATATTATGAAATGCATGATTTACTACACGAGTTGGCACAGTTCGTTTCTGTACAAGAATGCTTTAGAGTTGCTGGTGATGAGGAGTTGCTTTTTACAATTCCTGAAATGATTCGACACTTGTCTATTGATACTAGCAATTTAATAGTGCTCAAAAAGATTGGGAAATTTTAAAATTTGCGGACACTTTGTTTGTATTATAAAGAAGATGATCAAGATTTTGATGATGTACTTGCTCAAATTTTCAAAGTATCAAAAAGCATCCTTGCTGTACATTTATGCTCCGTACCTAAAAATGGTACCCGAGGCAATTGGATATTTGATGCATCTTCGATACTTAAATATTTTTTCTAACTTTACTGACAAGATCATTTACAATTCATAATCTATGAATTTGTGCAGCTTATTCCTCACAATTTCTTACCGAGGGACATGAATAACCTTACAAATATGGCATTACATGCAATTGTCCTGGGATGATTTTTTTGGAATGCTTAGAATTGGAAAGCCGACCCCATGGAGTGGGACAAAGGCTTGATGTTGTTGTTGTTGCTGTTGCTGCTGCTGCTGCATAGAATTGGAAAGGTAAACTCTCTTCAACTACTAGATGGATTTTATGTTAAAAAAAATGAGAATGGCTTTAGAATTGTAGAGCTGGAGCTTATGAATGAGCTTCGCCAATTAAGAATCAAGCTTCTTGAAAATATGAAGGATGCCAAGGAGGCTTGTCGTGCCAAATTATATGACAAGAGAAACCTCATAGATTTGTCCTTAGAACGGGGTGAAATTAGAAACATTCTAGATGTTGACTTAGATGAGAAGGTACTTGACAACCTTCGACCACACAACAAATTAAGGAAATTGAGAATAAACACATACATGGGTGCCAGATCTCCAATTTGGATGAACGAGGACCATCTTATCTCAAATCTAGAGCGCATACAATTGGATTGCTGCTTAGAGTCGCAACTCTTCTACCTTTTTGGTGGCTTCCCTTAAGTCTTTGTTCCTTGAAAACATGTCAAAAGTTAAACGGCTTTATAATAAATTTCAGAGGGATGAATCGGATTGTGTTTTTGATTCACTAGAGGTTTTACACATTGAGAGATTAGAAGCATTGGAGGATTGGTTTGACTCAACATTAGCTGCAGCAGATGATCGAACTGTACCTGAAGGACTGCCCAAAATTTCAAGAGTTGCCCTCTTTGCCTCCTAAGCTCAGGAAATTAGAGATGGATAACACTGGGTGGAAAACTTTCAACTTGCTACAAGGCACTAGCAAGTGTTACATTATTTCAAGCCTTGCAGCAATAAGAAACTTGACAATTCGAAATAGTGATGATCTCATCTATCTCAAAGGACTGAAAGATTTGGGGACTACAGAGAATTCCCAGCTCATACTCTACGAACTCATTATTCAGGACTGAACTCATTATCCTCATCAGAAGCTTTATAGAACAAGAAAAGAGAATGCAAATGTTTAAACTTCTCAATCTTTCTTGAGATGTATGGCTTTGCATTTAGAACAGACAAGTGTCGAATAGTCTCAGAAATTTCGAGAAATGACCTTTCATCATCCAAAGCATCAACGCATTCCTGCGCAAAAAATTTAGATGCTGACTTATGTATTAAATCATGCATCTTGTAGTCATCTCTGACAATGCAGTCATATGTGACCTTGTCAAATAAAGTTTTTTTGAGTAAAACATCAAAATATCTTCCTCCAAAATCCTCCATAGTCATTCCTTGAGGTGGCTGAATGAAATCCACATTTGGAGTAAATCATCTCTATTAAATAGATGATATTGTGGAAATTTACAACAAAATGCAAATCAATTTTGTAGAGGATTTGGCAGAAATATATAGCTCAGTCTTAAGATGGAATGGATATAATTATCATCCAATAAATTGCTTTCTAGAACTTTCCTCCAATGCGATTCATCCAAATTGTCTCTTAGGACACCACCAATGACCTTTGCTGCCAATGGAGATCCTAAAAGCTTTTTAACCATCTCTCCAGCAATGTCTCTTAAATTTTCTGAGGAGATTCTCTACACCAGCAAATGCATAAGACTTAAGGAGCAGCAAACACTCATCTTCCTACAAGCCCTCTAATCTAACTATTTCCACCTTCTTTGTAATGACCTTTTCAATCAACATTGCAACCGAGTCCATTCGAGTTGTTACCAAATTTCTACTACCGATATTCCCATGAGCCAGAAGGGAGAGCAACTTCGTCCATTTCTGCAATGACTTTTTTCACATCAAATCTTGATATTCATTTCCGTTGTTTTCCGAACCAGGCCTCTCCTTCTTATGACATTCCAACATATCTGCAATGACTTTTTTGACATCAAAGTTGTTGGAAACACAAACCCACATTTTAAGATCAAATTCCTTTGTAATTTCATCTTTATAAACATGTTGCAAGAGAGTTGTCTTCCCCGTACCACCATGGCCTACTATAGATAGAAGAGAAATGTTTATGTACAAATCAGTTCCCCGATGCTCATTTGATGGCTTCCTCGACCACCGCACAACAGACTCCTTATCCTTGACCCGACCAATTGAGAAATTATTGTGCGCGAAATCCGAATGCATTTGGAGATGAATTTGGATGCACCACGTCACTGGATGCATTGGTCCCTGGTGATGTGACATGCCCAGATTCGTCTCTAAACACGTTCGGATTTGGCACACAATAATTTCTCGGCCCAATGAGATCATTTTTAGGCAAATATCCTTCTTCACGTGCTCGGTGCAGCTCAAGCTGCTGCTTCTGAAGCTCCTGCTTTCCGTGTTGTACAAGATGAAAGAAAGTATAAACACCATTTGTTGAAACTCTATTAAGTTTCTGCACAGCCTCCTCTAGTCGCTTCAAGTTGGGATTAGTTTTGAGTGCACGTTTGCCAATTTTGAGAAGTCTTTTCTTCATGGATTTCATGATGGAACGCACCCTTATCGGCTTCTTGTTTTCCAAGTAGCAAACACTCCACTTAATTGTGGTTAATGTCAATTACTGATGCTTGCGGACTGCAAATATTGACGAGCTTTTGGAGCTTTGTGAAAAAGCAAGAATATTAAGTGCCAGACAAAGCTATCTTTCTTTCTGCATGTGAGGTCTTTTGGACTTTAAAGTTATCAATTCATTAGAAGATAAGGGAAGCTTGCCAGCAAAAGCAGAAAAATATTCAATAAAGCTTTATTATTATTATTATTATTATTTTTTTTTACTTGCTTGATGTTACGGTGAAGGCTTGAGCTTGTGCTTGTCAAATAAATACATCATTTCTCAGTTTTTTTAGTTTGTTGTTTGGTTTAAGGTTTTCGGCACCTTCTCATCTAAAGGCAGTACCTGTAATGTTCCTGAAATCTTTCCAAATCCAAATGTTGGAAATCAAGGAGGATGATGTGCTGATTTCATTTCCCATTGAGGTAGAGCACTGGTTTCTGCAAGTTAGCTCAACCTTTTGTGAGATAAATTCGATGTGGCTCAATTCCCTGCAGCCTTTTCCTTCTTGCGAAGCCTCTATTCCCCAAAGAATCTGTGTGGAAAAGGTTACATAGTTTCAACTGTTGCAGAACATCCCCTCCTCTTGGGAACAATTAGGATTTGAAGAGCTCGAATCATTGCATTGCCTGCTATCTTCTTCTTCCTTCTCTTCCGCTAAATCCGGATTTTGGAAATCCTAAGGAGCCTAAATCCTGAAAATTCTTTGGTAACATTCATGATAAATCCTATTAAATCCCGTGTGATTGTTTGGCTATAGAACGGATTTAACGAGCGGACTCTTCCTCTTAAGTCAACGGATTTTGTAAATCCAGCAAAAAAAAGGATTTCGGAAATGCGGGATTTAGCACAAAAAGGTGGAATTTTTCGTCTGTGACAGCTTTCATTTGCCGTGATATTTGGTTTTGCATTTTAGGCCGTTTGAGTAGATTTCGCTCAAATCCAGTTAAAATCCTGCTACATAACAGCCCCTTAACTTTCTTAATATTTCTATATATATATATATATATATATATATATTTTATCTTGCTCCTCTTCCTTCTCCCAAATGTCATCTAAGACAAATAAAAACTTGAACATCAGCTTAGACTTGAGACTCCCTTGAAATTCATGAAGTGACTCCAAATGGGGCTTGTTGTTTTTAAGAGATTCCAACATATCTGCAATGATTCTTGTTGCGTCCTGGGATATTCGCAGTGGTAGAGAAATATGAAGTATAACATCTCAGTGTTACGAAGATCCAGCTTACACACAGATAAGAGAGAGGGTGTAACGTTCAAAAGAGACACCAGAGTTTTTACGTGGAAACCTTTGAAAAAGGGGAAAAACCACGGGGCTTTGCTCAGTTTGAATGAATATACTAGTATTTGCAGTCAATTACAAATGAGTCCCTTCCTTTGGAGAAGGCCTTGGCTTGATGTCATAAATGTACATCATATAGAGCACATTACATGGTGGGAGTTACATATACATGTTTGTTTGGTCGGCAGGACTATAGTCGATGGGATAGAGGTTGGAAAAATCATATAGTAGTTAGGAGACCTACTATAGAACAGATTTAACGAGCGGACTCTTCCTCTCTAGCCAACGGATTTCGTAAATCCGACAAAAAATAGAATTTTGGAAATCCGAGATTTAGCACGAAAAGGCAGGATTTTCCGTCTATGGTTGCTTTCATTTACCTTGATAGTTGGTTTTGCATTTTAGGCCGTTTGACTAGATGTCGCTCAAATCTGCCTCAAATGCAGTCTAAATCCTACTACCAAAGAGCCCCTTAACTTTCTTAATATTTTTTAATATATATATTTTTTCTTTTTTATCTTGCTCCTCTTCCTTCTCCCAAATGTCATCTTATAGCTTGCCATAGCCATTCTTGGAGAGCTGGTTTTCTGTCACTGATCGGTGTTTGGTTGTTAGCAAAGGCAACGGCTTGGATGTCTCTCAGCCTTTATAGCTCCTATTTCCTGCTGGTCTGCCATTTGACTTGATCTTGCAGGTGCGCAATGCTGGTATTGATGATCTTTCTAAGGACAAATCTTTGAGGTTCCTCGACACAATGTACCCTTGTTCTAGAATTTTTATTGCCTCCTCCCACCTGACGCATCTCTATGTTCGGTATGCCTTCATAACGCGACATCTGGCAGCAACTTTACCCGAAACCCGACCCGGCGATGATTGGGTATATGGCACGTGCGAAATTTAAAACTAATGGCCCGAGCAGCGGACCCGAATATTATCGCGCGGACCCGAAAAAAACGGCTATGTTTTCGAACAAACCTTACCGTCTTTCACTTCAGTCATCATACGCTTCGATATATTTCATCTTCTTCAACCGGCGCTTCTGCTTCTTCCATTTCTGCGAAGTTTCAACCTCTGCATATTTGCTTTTACGATGCCTCAGGTTAGTTACTTCTTCAATATATATATAGTAGGGTTTACGAAGCGTATCCGAGTAGTATACCGAGCGGACCGCTTGGTATTACTCGGTATAGCTCGGTATCGATCTGTTCCATGCTCGGTAATGCTCCGTGCTGAAGCGTATCCGAGTAGTATACCGAGCGGTACTGCTCGGTATTGCTCGGTATAGCTCGGTATAGATGTGTTCCAAGCATAACTACTATGCTCGGTACTGCTCCGTGCTGCTCGGTAGGTACTGCTCGGTACAACTCGGTATTGAGCAGTACCGAGCAGAATTAGTAATAATTAGCTCGGTACTGTTCGGTATTGATCTGTACCGAGCAATGTTGCTAATTGTTATGCTTGGTACTGCTCGGTACTGCTCGGTATTGATCTGTACCGAGCAAAGTTGCTAATTGTTATGCTTGGAACTGCTCGGTACTGCTCGGTATTGATCTGTACCGAGCAAAGTTACTAATTGTTATGCGTGGTACTGTTTGGTACTGTTCGGTATTGATCTGTACCGAGTAGAATTACTTAAAGTAATGCTCGGTACTGTTCGGTATTGATCTTTACCGAGCAGAATTAGGAATAGTTATGCTCTGTAATGCTCGGTACTGCTCTGTACCGAGCATTAATATTAGTCAGTATAAGCAATTGATTTTTATTAATTAATAGCGTTATTAACGATTGATTTTATGCGGGGTTATACTTCAAAGATTCATTTCCGATGCAGGTTTTTCGACGTTCAGAGAAGTTTGTAATGTTCTTGTTCAGAGGTTTGGAGATCCTTTGGTTGTTAGATTGCGTCAGTTGCATATCAATCAGTTTCTTAGGCTTCTTGTTATGCCTCAAAATGTTCCACTCATACATATGCTAATATCGAAGTGAGATATGAAAACCGAAAGTTTCATTATTAAAGGACGAAGTCTTAAATTTTCAACTGAAGAAGTTGCAATACTGATAGGCATGCCAAGTAGGG
>JADPUM010000042.1:0-25000 GCA_016618105.1 Dendrobium huoshanense | reverse complement strand
CCAAGCAACATAGTGCATACCAGGTTTGCCATCTTTTTTTTTCCAGAGATAATCTCTACAAAGTCTATCTAATTCCTTCAATATGCTTAAAGGAATTAAAGTTATGAGTCGAAAAAAAACCTGGAATGGATAGAATAACATATTTGATGAGAGCCAATTTCCCTAGAGCTGAAATGTATCTCCTTCCCCACACATTCAATTTAGCTAAAACTTTATCCAGTAAATAAAGGAAAGTCACTATGTTTTAACCTCCTTTAGTGTCATTTTCACACCCAGGTATTGCAGCTCCTTGATTTCCTTGAAATTCATAATTTTCCTTGATACGTTTTTTGCATCTTATGGCCACTAAATTACCAAACAAAATAACAGATTTTGCCTTGTTTATTTGCTGACCCATCCAGCTGCAGTAGTTTTTGAGAATATTTTGAATCTGCTTCAGCTCATCTACCTTTGCTGTAGATAGAATAAGAAAATCATCTGCATACATAAGATGGCTTATTTTGAGAGCCAAAAGAGTCAATCTAACTCCCAAATTTCTACCTTCTTATTTAAGGGCATTGGATAGAAGTTGAGAACATAAATTAAAAGGTAT
This sequence comes from Dendrobium huoshanense, assembly GCA_016618105.1. Taxonomy (NCBI): domain Eukaryota; kingdom Viridiplantae; phylum Streptophyta; class Magnoliopsida; order Asparagales; family Orchidaceae; genus Dendrobium; species Dendrobium huoshanense. The sequence goes on along the minus strand of JADPUM010000042.1, from coordinate 24,408 downwards.
GGGGAAAGAGGACAAGCCCTGTCTAAAGCCGCTCTTCCCGCTTGATCCAATTAGAACCAACACCATTAATAATGATAGAGAAATAAGGATCAATGACACATTCCAATAAGAAGCTTAGAAAATCTCCAAGGAAAACCAAAACAATGAAGAGTTTGTTTAAGTGTATCCCAAGCCATTCTATCATATGCTTGTTCCATATCAATTTTAATAGGCAACAAACCTTGTTTTGGATTTAGAGAATCTAAATTTGTGAAAGACATCTTGTGCAAGAAGGATATGATCAGATAATGTTCTACCTTTGATGAATGCTGATTGAACATCCAACACCAAAGAGTTAATCACTTTCAACAATCTATTCAACAAGACTTTAGAAATAATCTTGTAAATGGGCAAACAGAGACTAATAGGTCTAAAACTAGAGGAAAGATGAGGATTTTCTTACTTTGGGAATAAGCACCACCAAAGTCTCCTTCCATTTAGCACACAGTTTACCATGAAGTAAGGAAAAGTTGAATAGCTCTCCAAACATCTCCTCCTATCAATTTCCAATATGCTTTAATAAAAGAGAAAGAAATGATATCCTTACTAGGAGAGATATTATATCCAAGAATCCGAAACCACATCTTCAACTTCCTCGAAAGTAAAATCTTGATCAAGAAGTTTACATTTATCATAATTGAGCATTTTCATTGGATTTGGCCATCCATTCATAAATGCAATCCCTTTGTCTCCATTTTTTCCCAAAATAATTGAAGAAAACATCTGTGATGGCCGAAGCATCCTCCACAAGATTACCCTCCTCATCTTTTATTTGCTTGATGATGTTTCCATTCCTTCTACCATTAGCATAAGCATGGAAAAATCTAGAGTTTAAGTTTCCTTCCTTAAGCCATTTCACCTTGGCCCTTTGACTCCACCAAGTACTCAATCTAGCAAAAGTCACATTTAATTCATTGATTTTAGCCTTAACCTCCATAGATCATCTTCCGTGAAGTTGATGCTGTTGGCCTTAGAAATTTGCAAATCTTCAATTTCCTTCTTTAGATTCTCCTTGAGTTCTAACAGATTTTTTTGTTTGGCTTTACTCCAAAAGAATAAAACTCTAAGGGATCTATAAAACTTTTTGTTATGTCTTTCCATAGCATCGCCATCAACCATCTTGTTCCAAGAGTTTTTAACAACAATCGAGGATGCCGGATAAGAAAGCCATACATCTTTAAAACTCAAAAATTTTCTATGAGCAATAACACCTTAATAACTTTTAAAACAATGGGACAATGATCAGAAGCAACATTTGCTAAGTGTCTCACCGAGGCAATGTGTATCTTCTCCAAAGCTTTTGAATTGAGTAAACATCTATCCAATCTCTCAAGGATTCTTGCATTTCCCTTCTTGTTGTTACACCAAGTAAACTTAGGACCTATGATCCCCACATAATGCAAATCATAGTCCATCATAAAGTTCTTCATCTCCATAGGCCCTTGGGAGAATCTAAACTTTTTCTCACCTATTTTCTCTTATTGAGAAATAATACAATTGAAGTCTCCCCCAACCACCAAAGGTGATTCTAAAGAGGAATGCCTACCAACCATCTCCCAAAGCTTCCTTCTTTTGATAACATTATGACTGCCATAAACAGTGGAAACAATCCACCTACCTTTATCACCAATATCCAGCACCCCACCACTCCTTGATCAGAGGATTCCAATAGAGAAAAAGCAGCCACCTCCGTCTTCTAGATAACCAAAACTCCACCAGACATACCAGCTGATGGAACCATGAAAAAATCCCATTCTACTCCCATAAATTTGTTGAATTCACTTCTACTAAGAATGGAAATCTTAGTCTCAACTATCCACACAAAGAAAATGTCCCATTCCTTCACAAAGTCCTTCAAATATAAGGAGGCTTCTCTTTTGTTTTCCCCCCTACAGTTCCAAAAGGCTAAGGAACTCATCTATCCGCAAGAGGGGGAAGGACCCCCGCTCCTCTTCTTATTCAACCCCTTCTTCATTCTAGAGTATGTTTTCAAAGGTCCCAAGGACCTCAACTCTTTAAGCAATTTTGGTTTATAACCATCAGTGGCTAGATCAAATCCTCCTTGACATTTAAAAGAGATATTATCATTGATGGGTTTCTTAACCACATTTTTTGGACCGAAATCCATACCTTCAGCTTCAACATAATGAACCTCGGTCAGCTCTCCTTCTTCAATTGATAAATCAGCTTCAGCCATATTCTTTTCAGATTTATGATCCATATTGTTATCCTCCTCTCCAAGAGAAGCCAGGATATTAAAATTGTTGTCTACTTTCATAACAATATCAAAAGAATTACTGCCTTTCTCCTTTGAAACAATTTGATTAGAGTTAACTACCATCCTTGATTGATCCTGAGTGTCCTGCTCAGTTCTGGTATCAGCTAGATTAGAAGGCTAAAAAAAAAAAATAGCTCCTTCTTTTTGTATAAGATTCTCCTTTACAGGTTCTACTTTCCTGTAAACCTATTTAGCACTTGGAATGACTCTAGCTTTAGTAGTTTTTACCTCTTTTTGGCTCCTTAGTTGAAAAAATTTGTTCTTCTCCTAACCTATTAACCAGCATCCATGGACCATACAATACTTCATCAGCCTTAGGGAATGTCTGATCATTCAACTAAGCCTTTGAAGTAGAAGGATTATTCTCTACCATATTGACATTTTCCTTAGTCTTCTTTAGAACACAAGCTTTGTTAAGATGTCCCAACTTTCCACAATTGAAACAGAGAGTTGATACTTTTTCAAATTCTACTTTTTGAATGAAGTGACCATGCAAGCCTTCGACCCATACTCCCAATGGCAATTGTTTATCAAGTTCAATTCTCACACATACCCTTGCAAATTCCCTCCTCCCCCATTGAAACATGTCTCCATCAATGAGAATAGGAACTCCAATCAAAGAAGCTATTCTTGCCAAATTTATTTCATCCCAACAATACAAAGGTAGATTGGGTAATCTCACCCAAATGGGAGAAGACAAACCTTTTAAAGAATCAGTAGAGAATTTTGGGCTCCATTTGTCAATACCTACAATGTGACTCTTCACAAACCAAGGTCCACTTGATAGCACCTCCTCAACAGCTTCAATAGAGAAAACAGAGCACAAAAACCATCCTGAGCCCAAAACAGTGAGATGGAATTTGCCGTACTTGTCCCATTGTCATCGTAGTTCATCAGCTATCACCTGGAATGAATTGAAATCACCAAATACTTTGACCACCACAGATAATTGAAGTTTTTTTTGAATTTGTTCCACATTTGATTTGAATAACTTCACCGCCATCCCATCTTCAGTCAAGGAATTCTCAAGTTTTGACATATCGACCTTAATATAAGGTCTTTTATTCCATAGATTTTTCTGTGCATCTTCCCTTCTAGCTTCTTCAATAGTATTTGATCTTCGTTCATTTCCATCATTAGGCTCAGATAGGACATTAACTCAAACATCGTAAAGCATATCCTCCTTAGATTGGACTGAAGTAGCTCCCACCGTCATTACCTCAGGTTTAGATAAGAACCCTTTCACTAGTAATTTCATATTGGACAAAGAAGATCCTTTTTCGGATGGCTTATGTTCCTCTTTCTTCTTCGAAGAAGTGTCCTGCACAATTATCCCTTTGCCCTTTCCCGAAACTGGAGGAGAAGAATTGCAAATAGACTCCAATGGTTCCCTTATGACAAGATGTGCATTCACACGTTTTAGTCTTGGAAATTCCTCGTCCCATGAAGCAGCAGCGACGTTGAAGAAGTTACAAGACAACCTGAGGATTGCAGTTGATTCATTCCAGCCATCACCGTCTGCCGACAGACGGCCATCCATGCCGTGCGGAAATCCTGCCAACGATTAAAATAAAGGAAAATTTAAAAAAGCTTGTTAAAAAATGGGAGTCTCTCTCTCTCTAACTTTCCCTTTCTAACTTGCCCAATAATGAGAAATATGTCCTACAGATGAATGTGGACAAGGGCACTTTATAATGCAATTATCATTTAGATAGCACTTATCATTTATCAGGACCATGAAAGCGAGTAGCCAAATATTCAAATTTGTTGATAGGATTGTTTGGATGAGAGCATATAATCTTTGATACAATTGTTCTTCCAAGCAAGTACGTGTGAACTAAACTTGTATCTAATTCATGATCTTTATTCATGTATTTTTTTGTTGCAGCAATCACCCAAAGCTTCATAGTTGACGATGTTACTATCAATATAGCAAACTTTCTACATCCATTTGAGTTGTGATCTCACCAGTTATATCTGTTAAAATAGATTCAATACTTTCTCATGAAAAAAATAATTCTTAACTTTATAATATTATAAATGTGTAATTAAGAATGTGTACTTTTAACATAATCTCTTAAGTATACTTTCAGATTATTTTTCTTAGACCAAAATAAATAGTGGATTCACTATAGTCCAAAAAAAAAAAAAAAAAAAAAAGGCTTTGTTGGTGCATTGCACATGTTGTATATGATAGGTTTTGATACTCTCATTGATCAAAATTTGTTGATTATTCTTTAATGATGTTAAAGTTTGTCATTTTTTTTTCTAACTGATGAAATATTAAATAGTTCAATTGTGCATTCCTCTTTAATCCAGCTTGTCAATGACTTTTTTGGGTTTGACTCATTGATAATGTCAATGATTTTATCCTTGTTTATCCCTTGACAAAAAGTTAACAAAAACTCATTTGATTTCCTAATCATTCAAGCAATGATTTATTTGGGACAAGTGTAGCTTTTTTGAAGATTAAGGTTACAATTTAAAAATCAAAGTAGTAAGAAAGTTATAACTGAACAAACAAAAAATTTGTTACCCTAAATCTTAATTACACTTGTAAAATTCAAATGATGTATCTAAAATAACTATATTTTAGTAGATTAAGTAATCATGCACTAACTAACTTATGTGTTATTTAATTTAAGAAATTTTATATATTAAATCTTAACTAGAATAGCATGGTATGCTAATTAAGTTTTAATAATGACTTGGTGAGACAAGTTTTAAATTATGTTTGCTTTAGTCAATTAGCTAATATAGGAATGAGATTAAGCAGGTAAAAATAGATTAATGAATATAATTTTACTAAACTAATTAATTGGGGTAAATTTTGATGGTCATAGTATATAGGTTAACTAAAATAATAAATTAATTAAAAAATCAATTAGCATAAATGTTAATTAGTTATGAAGATTACAGAAGTTCATGTATTATTTCATTTATTTAGGCTAAATAGGAAGTCATTTTGGTGAATTTAGAATTAAAAATCTTAAGAGAATAAATATTTGACTAATTTTTTATTTTTTCTCTCATAAGATGCATCAACATAGAAATGACAATATAAACTTTATATGACACAAATATGAGAGATATTCAATTTTAAAAATATAGATAGGTAGTTCACACTGCATTATAAAATCACATTTACAAAAAAAAAAATTTCAATGGTAATCATATAAGTATAAAATGAATTCATATTATCATAAATTGATTTCATTTGCAGTAAAAATAAAAAATTATTTGAATTTAGTTAATATCTTAAATTCAGTTGAAAAAGGAGAACTAGCTATTCAATTGAAATTTGTCCATGAAATATACTTAGCTTTACTAGCAAGCAAACTAGTAAGATATTTTGCTAGCTCTATAAAACATCTAAGATAATTGTTTCTCTACACTTTTATTTAAATGAATTTAAGGGATATAGAGAAGGCTATATAAAAAAGGCAATAATAAATGAGACCCAATATAGACTACTCTGGACATAAAGACCTGATGGGGAAATGATATGATCTCTATTCTTTGGCCTAGGTTTTCAACTTTGGGGTGACTTCACTGCACCAATTGTCCGCTGGGTGAGTTAGTGAAGGCGGGTTTTCAAATGGATTGAGTTGGAAAGACTATTGTGATCACGTCCCTTTGGAATGATGGTGACCTCTTGGGTGAGGTTTCTTATTTATTATTGTGGTATGAATGGTGAGTCAAATGAAATATAGGACAAGTGAACTTCATGGTTAGCTAAACATAAGGAAGAAAGTTTACATATTATTTGATTGATCCCTCCGCATGGCTTGGTTGGTGACATCCATTGATGGTTCATTGATTGAGGTGATGATTCGTCACCTTGAAAGGGTGCGCCCCACTTGAGTGACGAGTCCTCATTATATAGAGAGTCTTGTGTGACCCTAGGGATTTATTTAAGTGGAGACCTTCCTTGGATTACTTTGCCAAGTTAGGTCCAACTCCTTAGCTTTCAAGTAATAATGATTGAGGATGACCACCCTTAAATGACTATTTGTTACTATTATCTACCAAGTATGGATAATTCCATTTGAACTGATGAAATACTTTCCTAACACATGAGAATGTATGCATGAGTATACATTTAGCTCCCTGATTCACTTGATCCTTTAGACTGTGAGTTGTGAAATAGATAAGTAATTTGATGGTGAGCATTTATTATGACTATCAAATAGTTAAAAGGAAAGTAAACATAAAGTTATTGCCCTATTTTTACTATAGCCTTAATTAGGCATCATGCTCATTCCTCATGATAATAGTATTGTGATGCTACCCACTATTTTAAATTATAAATAGCACTCCAATGCTTAATGATCGTACACCTTTCAACAGCTTATTAAACTCTTCTGCGTTGTGACTAAGAGAAAATGGACTAAGTCAAGTTAGCCAAGTTGAGTGCTAAATTAATGAGGATGGCGGTAATTTACCTCACAATGGATGAGAGTGTTAAACAAAGCATTGACCCTTTAATAAGTAAGATGAAGGTTACTAAGGCAATTCCTTAGATCGTCCAAGTATCCATGGTTGTTACTCCTTTGGAAAAGAGAGTAAATATCAAAGTAGTTGCAATGAAAATGTTTACCATGCCACCTAATAAGGCTATGGATCCATTAGAACATATTGCAAGAGTTGAGGCAAGGATAAGTCTATGTTGAGTGGTGCTCTCCTTGTGCTGTTAGGACATCCCTCTAATAATAAGAATGTTGAGGTGAGTCCCACTTGGGCCAAGTTGAGGCATCTATTTCTAAAGAGGTGGCCTCCATTGAGATCTTAGTGAATTTACTTGAGGTTAAGTTGGCTACTTGCAAAATAAAAGGCAAGAGGAAAACTTGCAATATGTATTGACTACTTCTATGAAGATGATCTAAACAAGTCTTGGTAAAAATTTCTAGTTTGTTTAATATTTATTGAATCTATATCAATATTAAAGTTATTTTATGTTTAAAATAATGATAAAATAGAATTATAGTTTAAAATGAAAATAAAATGTTATGTAAAAATACTTCTTGGAGCACAATGACACTATGATGGTGGTTGGGTGGTACCATCTTTGTTAGAATAAGGGCAAAAATGATAGCAAGTGGCACTCTGAAGGATTGGTGCTATAGGCTTATGCTCTCTACCTTATTATTTGGAATATCTCCGTGGCAGCACTGCGATGATGAAGAATTGAGTGTTATGATGATAGGATCAAAAATATCCAAACAATTTCTTAATTATTTTTTTATCAGGTTGCAATTAGAGAGAGGTCCCAGAGAGGAAATGTTGGTTTTTGAGGTATTAGGCCAATTTTAGCCAACGAGTTAGTGGAAAAAGTTGTCTAGATTGAGGTGGGTTATCGTTATCACATCTCAATTTTTAATTTGGGTTATTTGTGTGAGAATTTTGGTAATTTATTTGACAAAAAGATTTTTAAAAACTTTCCATCATGTAACTTTAAGTATAATGCAGAATACAATGTTCTTATCATGTTAACAAGAAAAATTTTATATTTTCATAATGTATTTTTATTTGCATCAAATTTTAAGCATTTTCGTGAGTATGGTGGACAATGATAAATGTGGCTATAAAATAATAAACGTTAAATATGATTTTATGATTGCTCTATAGAAAAATTTTTATGATTCATAAATTTTGAATATGTATAAAAGTATTTCCCCCCAAAGTACTAATGTGTTCATCTTAAACTTGAAATTTTTCATATTCTTGTATTATATTTGATGTTATTCATTCATGTTGATGTAATTGAAATTCTTACTCTTGTGCTGGAAATGTGTGGAAAAAGGAGAAGAGAAAAAAATCATGTAATTCATTACTAACACTTTGTCTACTCTATATACTCTTGTGATGTGAAAGATATTATTTATCTATGTTGAAAGTTTTAATTCTTGTACATGTTAAAAGTAACATTATTTTTATTGTCATGTGATCGAAAATATGTAAATGATTAATGGGGAGATATTAGGGGTCTTCTCAATTAAATGAATAAATTATAATATGTTGTGCATAAGGTGTCATAAGGGCTTGTTACTATATATGTGAATTGCTTGGGAGGCATAAGGGTCTGATATAATATATGTTAAATACTTAGGAGGTATAAGAGCCTGAGTAAATAGATGTAATGTGATGCAACAACATACATGTGATAATTGATGTGGTGTTTAATAAAATTTTAGTGTACTTGAATTATTTTATTATTGTAAACTAACATCTATCTTTACACTAAAATTATGTTAACATTGAGTGCAGTACAAAATAATAACTGATATACTGAACCACTGCACCTAGTATCACTGTTGTAAACTAACATCTATCTTTACACTAAAATTATGATTTCAACTATGCAGTGCAGTTTTATAATTATTCCTACTACAAAATAATATTACTGATATACTGACATGCCTAGTATCACTGTCTTATTGTAATAAAGAAATTTCAACTATGCATGTTTTATAATTATTCCTACTTTATTATATCATGATGACATGCCTTTATGTCTTATTGTAATAAAGAAATCATAAGTTTGATTTATGTATGGGTTATATTGAGAAATGGAGTAGGTGTTAGATAACCTATTGTGTAAGCATTTTACATTCTTATTTATTATATGTTCATTTCAACAAAAGAAAATGAAAAAGGAAAAATATAGAATAGATAAAGTAAAGGGCAAGGATTATACGTATGCCTTCTATTGTTTATTTTTTCTAAATATTGATATGATATTGATGATGATAGTGATAGGGATAATGACTATTGTAAATAAATACTTATGTTTATATGATCCATTAACTTAAAGTAAAAAGAAATGATTATTTTATTTTCAATGTTTAGAAGTTGTTAGTGGCTTTGTTTTGTTAATAGATAAAAGAATTCCTATAAAATAGATCTTGGGCAATGTTGGTTATGCATCATGATATGGCCAATCAGACATAAGGGTTTGTGTCATGTTTGATCGTGATGGTGTAGTTTGTAATAGAGAATTTTTTTAAAGAAATTAACTTTGATCAGTGTTTAAGGACGGATATGTAGGATTGATAGAGTTCAGGAAGCTTAAAGATATTTATTTCTTTCCTACCCTTATACATTATTTTTAGCAATGATCACTCCCATTAGCTTCATGTAGATATTTAGGTTCGTTCATATTTTACTATTATGCGATAGTGCGAGAGAAGGTCAAGCCGCTCACTATTAATTACCCCAATTTTATTGATCACATTTTGTTCGTCATTATATTTGGAGATATATGTGATCGGGACTGCCTTGATTTATGAACAAATTTACATTAATCAGTGCACCTAAATCTTTCACACAAACCATCTCTCACGTAACATTTTTTTTATAGGAGTCACATCTTATTAATTGAGTTGTATTGTTGTGATCGGCTCATAAAAATGAATCAATTAAGCTCACTCGTGCTTGAATCGAATACTATTTAATGCATGTCAAGAAGAGAGAATATATATATATATATCATTCAAAAAAAAGTCTAAATGAATTTTTATAAAAAAAATTTAACTAACACAAACAATCACAATAAATAGAATCTATAAAATTAAAATAAAAGCTTAAAATATATGTTTTTTTTAGAAGAAATTCTAAAAATATATAAAAAATAAACAAATAAAAAATAATAATAAAAAGAAAAGTTCTAAAAATATATGTATATATATAAATAATAAAAAAAAAAACATAAAATAGCAAATCAATTCGAATCAACTTATATCAAATAAGTCAAATTAAATTGAATTGACTCAAATCTGATTGATTCGAGTCGAAGTAAACTAAGCTAAATGAACTCAAGACTCGACGAGTTGGATTGCATTTATCTAAAAAAAATAGTCTAATTTGTCCAATTTTTTATCCAAAAACTTGAACTGTGCTTACGCGGATTTACCCATCTATATTTCCTCAAATCAAGAAAGATTAAAATATTTCATGTAAGGAAAAATCATATGTGCAACTATCCAATTTCAACCTTCCTCCTATTCTCCTGGCATAACAGTTATTGAAGCTATCAGGGGTATGGAGCATTACATCTAACCCATTGGATCTGCGGGGGTTGAATGGTCTTTGGCTACCTCCCCTTCCACTCCACTACCTGAGAAAAAGCCTATGAATCCTGCATATGGTTTATTATATATAATAACCAACTAGAAGTGTTTTGTAACTTAGTCCATACATTCTCCCAATGATGTGAAAAAAGTGAAGCATTACTACCTCATTCTCTGTAATATCAATGTATAATAATCACAATAAAAGATATTTAAAAATTCATACTTTCATAACAGTTACTATCTTATTCGATCTGACAATTACATCAATTCATTAGCTCCTCTAGTTCAATTGGACTATTCTAGCTCAAGCCGGTTAAATCGGTTCGGATTTAATAAAATTAGTTCAAGACCATTCAAATTCACCAAGACTTATTTTTATCAAATTAAATTTGGGCACATTTGGTTCTTATCAAATTGAATAAAGTTGAATAAAACTAATACACAATAAATTACTTCAATCACTAATGACTAAATTGGCTCACCCTCAATCGAGGCCAACCTATTCTAACTAGATAGGTTTTGGCCGAATTGCCTCAAACAAAAATTAAACCCGGCTTAATGTGGTCTTATCAAGTTCACTCCATTGCTTCCAAAATGAGTGATGTACAGTTTAATATAGCACATCTCCATATATCTATTAAAAAAATATCATGATCAGATGGCTCAAGGAAAAGGCCTGCTATATGTACCTCCCTCTTTCACGTTCTCCTTTTCATGAAAACCATTTCTTGCTCTCAAGGGGAACAGAGAGGTAGGCTGATCCATTAGATTCAAGCTTTCTTAATGGATTGATGGTCTTTCACAATCCCCACTCCATCTAGCACTCGAAATAGATAGCAGAAGGAAAGCGGAAGAGCTACTCTGCTAAAACAAGAGAGAATCGAGTGTGAGGGATGCGAAAGGTCTGGAGACTGTGATTCATGTAGTCATTCATTCTTTCTAGCTAAAATGTGTGTGCGCGCGCGTGTGAGAGAGAGAGAGAGAGAGAGAGAGAGAGAGAGAGAGAGAGAGAGAGAGAGAGAGAGAAGGGAGAGTAGTTTCGTTGCTTGCTAATATTAGGAGGAGCTCAGCAACTTACACCTTAGGTAAAATCCACGGCTAGTAATCCTTCACATCCAAACTAAATGGTTATAGGCTTCCATCCTCCTAAACCCAAGGGCTGCATTTCCTTTTTTTTCTTACTTCTACTTTTATCCTCTTTATATTTTATCCAAAATATTATATCTGATAGTAAAAACTTCAGGAAGTAAGGAGTATGGTGATGAAGCAACCATTTAATTTTGCTTTTATAAGGACGCATATTTCTTACTTATCTCATGTCTAGTAGTTAAAAAAATTTTTGACTTTGCATTGCCAATATTTGAAATTACAGTAGATGTTGTATTGTTGTAGTTTTAATTGATCAGTGATTTCTTAGATTGTTTGCCGATCATATCAATGTGTATGAGTCTTGTGTTTTTCACTACGTTGAATTCAGTTATGTATGTGCATTGGTTTCGTTCATTGTTTGATGAGTTTTGTTCAAAATTTTCTTTCATTACACACAAACTTTATAAAAGAGAAATTGTTAGACGTGAAGGTTCTGCTATGGGTATGAGTTGGAAAATAATCAATGGTTTTTTCTCATTAACTTCTGAGTCGCTAGAAATCTATGGGCTCCAACAATTCGGCCCGGCTCCGCCCGCTGATCGCTTTTTCTTTGGCGAGGAAGTTTTAACGGAAATAGGTTCCGGGGTAAATTTTGGAACGTAGATGGGTTTGTAGAGGTAAGACTATCCAGAGATTTTTCTCCTCATTTTGCGAGGACTTTAAGATCTGAGTTCGGGTTTCCTATAGGTGAATCTGCCCCTAGTTAATTACCCCTCCCGATCAAGAGAGAGAACTTTTGATTAAGACTGGTCATCAATCAGATACATGTGTCGATTATAAGTTCTTTGTGTTGGCTATGAACATATTGTCACACTGTAAATCCTCTTGTTCATGAGTTTTATGTTTGCGTTCAGTTACATCTAAGTTGAGATGATAACTTCTAAATATTCCATTTATAATATTGTATCATTTAAATTGAAACACTTTACAACTCGTTCATTTCAATTATATTCAAAACCCAAGTTAGATCCAAGTTTGAATTAAGTTAATGTTCATTGCATTACTCATTTGAGCTCATGTCTTAGTATGGTACATTCAAGTCCAAATCCAAGTAGCCTTATTCATTTCCAAAACTTCCTCATTTGAAGTTCACAATAAGTCCTCATTATCATACTGAATTCCGAGTTTCCTTTTGCATTTCCTTCAAGTTTGTCCTTAATCCATTCAATTTCATTTTAGTTCAAGTTCAGCTTAATATGCAAGTTCAAGTCGAGTTTGAGTTCATCAAGCTCATTTGAGCTTGAATCCAAGAGTCCTTCGCTTGATCAAAATGCAAATTCATGTTCACTTAAGTCTGACTCCAATTTTCTTTGTGATTATATTGAGTTCAGGTTCTTATCACTCAAGTTAAGTTTGAATCAAGTTCAAGATGAGTTTAGATTCATTTATCCTTTTGTGTTCAAAACACAAGTTCAAATCCAAAAGATGTTCAAAAAAAGTGTAGGCTCAATACGAGCCTCTTCCATTCGTCAAGTCCCCCGTTGTTCAAGTTATATCCTTTGCATTCAAGTTTAAGTTCAAATTAAGTGCATTTAATGTTCATTCAATTTACAAGTCCAAGTCCAAATAATGTCCTTTATATTTCAAGTCCTTGTCATTAGATAAAATTTCATCAGCCTCCCGGCGTCTCCCCCATTTAGGAAAAAAATCAAGAGGAAGCCGACCCGCAATGTCAAGAAAGACGTAAATGGTTGGTGTTACGAGACATCGTGGCCATAGTAGTTTTTTTGTCATCCACCATGTTAATATAGGCATGCATGGGTTTTTAAAAGAATATATGAAAAAGCAGTTCTTTCCTCATATACTGATACTTCTATTTTTTTCTCCACCGTGTTAAGAGAAGAGTGCATATGGCTCGTCCGCCTTTGCGTAAGCACACACCGAGTTCCCTCGCACCATGCTAAGAAAACCATGCATAGGGGATCCCTCGGCGCACTGTAAACAACGAAAATAGGACTTTAGGGGAGGATTACCAGCCTCTCCATAAGTACCGCGATGAACTTCCTCCCACATTGTTAAGAAAAGTGTGCATGGGTGGTTGTTCGCCACGGTACAAGTGCCGATGGTGGGTTTTCTTAAGTTTGGGGATTTATACCTTGGCGAGGTGTCGATGGCGGCGATGACGACGGTGCAAAATAGACAAAATCATACAACTTTTTTTATTGCTCAAATAAAATTCTTCACTATTTCTCCTTGGTGTCGATACCAAAGATTCAGGCACTCTTGATAGCTTCAGGAGAGTTAGCTGAATTACCTTCTGATAGCCATCTTTGAGAACCTTTCTTTTGATTCTCCTTATTTTGATAGTATAGGGTGACAAGTCCACCGTTTCGGATTCTAACCATTGAGACAATTTTCAAAAATGGCTCTTTGAAGCAGAAAGGGTATCCAATGCCAAAATTTCCATATGAGTATCAAGTTTGGTGGGCTCCAAGATTTTATGGAAGTCTTTCTTAACAACTTTTCGGCAAGACCTGAGCATTTTGAGCAAGTCCACTTCCTTAAATTTGCTGATCTATAGCTAAGACTTTGATGTTCTTCACCTGATAATTGACGTGGGGATGCTTGGTTCTCTAGATGAGAATCTTCATAATGAACCACTTCAAGTTCTGCCTTAAGGAACTTAATTGTCTTTGAATATGTAAAGGTAACATGATTCTTCTTTTTTGATTAACATAATCTTTTCATATTGTACACCTTTGATATTCCTTCTTGGCTAAATTTCTTCTCTCGTTAATGCTTGGGGAGCATAATTGAACTTGGACCAGATCGGAAGTTTAATTCCGTTGGAATCAACATTCACTGTCCCTTCACTCCTAGTTTTAGTATCAGCCAAGTTATGATCATATTTATTTTACTCGCACAAGCATTGAACTTCATTTTTATCTAAACACCCTGAAGATCTTATTGATCTTATGAAACCATGGGCTCTTGAAGATTATCAGCAGCTTTCACAACAAGCATATCACCATCATCGTCTTCTCAGGCTCCATCAAAATCCCCCACCTTCGGTCAAGCTATTGGCCTTAGCTGCTTTACTTTGGTTAGCAATTTTTCGTACAAGGGAAACTTCTTTTAAATACAAGAAATCTATGATCCCAATCTCTACTTTTTAACACCAAATCAAATGAACAAGAGCTGAAGCTACTAAGGAGATCCAAGTCTGCTAACAGAAGAAGGCTTTCATTTCTCTATTTGTTTGTTCCAGACCTTTAACACCCTATTCCAAATCCACAAGGCCGTCCACTCCTTCATATCACATTCAGTGATAGAAATGCATTCCATTCCCAGGCATTTGTTAGCTGGCAGAACTCCCGATGGACTTTGGCTTTCGACGAAGAATATTTCTTCATCACATTATTTGAATTCTTCCTGAGAGGAAATGAATTCCACCTTAGTGTAAGACAACTTTTGAACTCTTTGAAAATTCTAAACCCGTGGACGATTTGCATGGAAGAACAGGACATCAAGGGTTGTGGAAGAAGAGGAGCTTAGCAGGGATTTCGAAAGCTGGAATTTGATTTCACATGGGGAAGCAAGGAGTTGGCAAGGTGGCTTGCATGTAAAGGGGATTGGACAGGGGAACTTTCAGCTGCATGAGCAAGAGAGGACTTGGGAAGAGCATACAAAAGTTGGAGGTGAGGGAGAAGAGATGGACCCTTTGCATTAGACACTTTTTTTTTTTTGAGAAAATGAAGCAGCATCCCTTTAGTGATGGGGCAAGAGTTGAGGCCAGCTGTAATGGAGGCTATCGATGGATGGAAGTTCAATGAAAAATTGGAACTTAGCAGAAGTTTGATTCATACGAGGTAATGCTAATTAATGAGATTTGAAATCTCATTTGACTTTTTGATTTCATTTTATTTATTTTATTAAATTAAAATCAAAATTTATGCCCTGTCATCCTCATTTGTCCATTTGAAATAATGACAACACGTCAAGATCAGGATTGCTTCGATTTGCATATTGACCTCAATTGAATAAATTGATAGTGTATTTAGAGTGTTGATGGAATTTTGGATGTACTAGCAAAGTCTGTTCGTCAATTGTACATCATTCGGTCAGCCTCGCACTTTAATTTTAGGTGTTGGTCGTCCCTATCGACCGATCTCATCTGATTTGACTACGATGGGCCTCGACCTAACATAATTTGATGTTCTGATCGCATTGCCACTATTTATTTAGCAATCTGAGGTTGTTTGTCCCTTCAAATGAAGTGCGGTGCCAAGGCACGTATTGTTTAATTCACCAGTTTGGATCCTTTCTCGCGTGGTTTGAGGTATAGGGGTTAACAAATGCCCCCAACAAATGTGGGACGCGCCTAGAGCAAATGATGTTTGTTGTATGTTTATTGACCCAGTGGATTTCCAAATGTTTATTTTGGATGTCACACCAAGGGTTTTCCTCAACGGATCTCTAAGAACATGTTTGTATGTCACGCTGGGGTTTTTATTTAGTGGATATGCATTAACTTGTTTTGATGTCACACTACTTTTTTTTCATAGATATTTAGATGTATCTATTGGCAGTGACATGTTGGCTTCACTGGGGACCCATAGGATAGTGATATAACACTTCGTACTTAGGTCTCTAGAGCATGACTTTATAAATAGACATTGGACCCATCGGAAACATTTTTTCTTTGGTTTATAACATTTTTATATATACTCAACATTCTTTTATCATCTGGTTTTATCTTGGAAAAATATTAAATATTTATTTGGGGATTTGGGGAACTTGGCAGTGCAGCGCGTTCAAAATAAATATTTAAAATGCCCCCAGTCTTTACGGACATTTGTAGGATGGGTGACGGCTTTAGCTTGTCCTGAGATATTGATTCCTTCTGCCTAGTCTAGTGGCAAACTTGGTGAAGGGTTGTCTGTCCTTGTCAGAAGATTTGTAACAGCTAACTAGAACCCTTTGGATTCGGTCGTGGGAGGTGAACTTTGTGCATAACATAATGACAAAATCCACTTAGCTCATCTTTAAGTTTATATAAACTGATAGTTCTCAGATGACACTAGAAACAACTTGAAAGTTTGTTAGGGATGTTAAATAAACTTAGTCCCAAAGCTAATTAAAAGAGAAGTGAATCGGTAGCAACGAAATCTAGATTCACCACAATGAAAAACAAAGTGCGGAAATTAAAATGCGGAATTAATAAAGAAAAGAACACACCAGATTTATAGTGGTTCGGTCAAACCTTGACGTACGTCCACTCCTTGGAGGCACCCTCCAAGTATTGCACTAACACAAGTGTCTCTCTTTTAGCCCCCACAGTTAGCGGAGGAAGCCCTTACAAAATCACTTCCACCTCCCGGGCGGCGGAGTTGCCGGGTCCTTTGACACCAAAGAGACTTCTTCTTTGGTGACTTACCTCGAGACAAGCCTTGAATCGATGGTACTAAGGTGCGAGTTCGCCGGAGCAACCGTGTGGAACCCCCTCCACACTCCCTTGAGTCCCCCCTCACAGGATCTTCTCCCTCTCTCAAACTCCACCCTTTCCTCTCTCCCTTTCAAGCTCTCTCTTCAAGATTTCCTCACAAGAACGAAGCTCCAATGGCTGCCAAAGGCACTTACAAAGTGTCATGTCAAAGCTTAAATAGAAGCTCTCTCTAAAATGAGTTCATTAGCTGCCGATATTATTAATAGGCAAGTTGCCGATCAGTACAAATTAAGCTCATTAGTCGTCCAGGATCGATAGCCAAATCTCACGTCGTGGCCGATTAGTTTAAAACCGATTTCAATCGTCCTGATCATCGCCCTGAAATACAAGCTCCGATGTAAATCATCCAGGATGTCCTGACCGAATCCGCCATCCCTGGAACGATCATTCGCTATCGTCTGAACTGTGACGTATGAATCAACCATTAATGCTTTCCAAACATACCTGCAAAATCAATTTAGGAAGTTAGATCATGATTGAGTTAGATCGTCCTGGAGGACAATAATAGTCCTGCCGCCGATATCCTAAAACAAAGAATTCCTGATTATGGCGGCTGATTCTTTCTGAATTAATCGTCCTGGCCGATACAAGTATCGTCCCGATCTGTTGACAGCTGCCTTAATGAGGATGCCCTAATTAGGTTTCTGATTTTCAGATCGTCCAGGCCGATATTAATATCATCCCGGACTCGAAATCATATGACAAGAGATACCAAGTTATACCAAAATACAACAGACTCAAGAAAGGAAAAAGATTACAAACTGACATAGATCTAGATCTAGTCTACCCAATCTTGAGCTGGTTCCAGATTGCAGTCTGATCGAGTGGACCTGAAATATTAGCACATAAGGCAATCGTAGAGAAATAAATGTTTGTTATGTTTGTTATCAAAATCTTAGACCATAGATCTGCAACAATCTCTCCCCTTTTTGTTATTTCAATTTGAATTTTCATCAGATATCACACCAAATAATAGTACAAAAATTCAACAATAGACATTATCAAAAAGAGGAGGCACAAACAAAAACAAAACGACCAAAAGATAAAAAACATTCCCAAGACAAATATTCTTAAAATGAGAAAGTTACCTCTTGATTTTAATAAAAAAAAAATTGGATTGACAACACATAATCCAGAAAAAAGGTTAGAAAATCAAGAATTGATAATAACAAGTTCAGGCTAAAAACTTTTTAATTCAATACTAAATCAAGGAATAAATTAGAGAAAGAAACAATCATTTTCAAAACTCCTTCTATAAAATATATCTAATAGAAGAGCGAATTGTTGAATCAAGAATCAAAATTTTCAAAGTCAAGTAGATTCAACTTAAGCTTTTTAAGAAGTATGAGAATGGTAAGCATTAACTTTTTGTGGGCTCATTTTATGCCTCTTGATAATTGGTTGGCGCACTGCGCATCTGAAACGTTCAATTTTGGCATCTTTTATTTTTGGCATCATTGGCCAATTTTTTTGATTATGCAATTACCAAAAGTAAACTCATACTATTGATAAAGCAAATTTCTTGAGAAATGAATTAAATTCAACAACTTGCAAAAGATTTCTATGGAATGTTTGCTAATTTAAAAGATGAAAAAGATTTTAAATCAAAAGTATAAAAATCTTTTAGAAAATAGAGATTGAAAGTAAAAAAAATCTTTGATTGTTTTTAGATAAGTCAATCACAACTTTTACTAAAGATTTCAAGCAATTTCTAGAAAAATGAGGATTCAAAACAAAACAAGTGAAAAACTCAAATAAGGCTTTTATCCATTATCTCTTTCTTGGTCTGATGCTTCAGAAACAGATATGCCATAGGCTTTTCATTATTTCCCCAGTTTAAATTTAACTTCGCCTTACCCTTTTCTTTTGCAGGGAGAGCATATGTCTAGGTTTCCTGCATCAAAAACAAATAACGTTATAAATCCTTACCATTTTACCTTTTTTTTCACTTTTGATGCTTTGGTGAGCTTTGTGATTTGCTTGACAAGCCCTTTCTATCGTCACCAACTAGCTTCATCTTTCCATATTTCAGCTTTTAGAACAATCGTTTCGCCTGCATCCAAAACTTCGCCTTCTTTCGGATCTTTAGACTCACAAATAGTAACATTAGAATCAAATTTATTAGACATCGAAGAATTTTGTTAACTTTTTCAAAATTTGAAAAATCTTTTCCTAAAGCATTGGTTTGAATAACTTGTAAACTTTCATTTCAAAATATCAAAAGGTTTCATAGCTATCTTTGATTGCTTGATTTCATTAGAGCCTTCATATATGGTGCAATTTATCCCAAAACTTTTACCAGTAGTGCACATGGAAATTAACAAAAAATCATCAGGAAATTTAAAGATTTTACATTTAATTTAGCATCTATTCGTTCATTATTCCATTGATTAAAAGGAATATCAGTTTTAATATTAATAATACATGATGGTGATGAATAACCAGTTAAAATCATATGCCACATACGAAAATCAATCGATTGCAAAAAAGTAGACATGCAAATTTTCCAAAAATCAAATGTAATATTGTCAAACAATGGAGGTCTAGTGATTGCGCAAAAAGGATGATTAGCCATGGATCGAAATTCAAAAGTTTTTAAAAACGACCACCACTTGAAGTTCTCAGATGACACTAGAAAGTGCTTATTTAAAATGCCCTATAAACTTAGTCTAATTAAAAGAGAAGTGAAGTCAACGAAATCTGTACGGACGGAATTAATACACAAAAAGAACACACCAGATTTATAGTGGTTCGGTCAAACCTTGACCTACGTAGGTATTCATCCAGGGCTAGGCAGGCCCTTACAAAATCCACTTCCACCTCTCCCGGTGTCGGAGTTGACGGCTTTACTTCTTCTTTGGTGAACTTATCTCGAGACAAGCCTGAATCTGAAGGTACTAAGGTGCGAGTTCGCCGGAGCAACCGTGTGGAACCCCCTCCACACTCCCTTGAGTCCCCCCTCACAGGATCTTCTCCCTCTCTCAAACTCCACCCTTTCCTCTCTCCCTTTCAAGTTCTCTCTTCAATCCCCCACAAGAACGAAGCTCCAACGGCTGCCAAAGACACTTAGAAAGTGCCATGCCAAAGCTTAAATAGAAGCTCTCAAAACGAGCTCATTAATGCAAGTTGATATTATCATCCAGGACGATAGGCATATCGTCCTAGCCGATCAGTACAAATTAAGCACATTAGCCCGGGACGATTTGAGACAATCAGAAGAAAATTGGTTACATACATCCAGGCTGTATCGTCCTCGATTAGTTTAAAACTGCCTGATCATCGCCCTTTGCTTAAATCGTCCAGGCCATCGTCCTGGCCGATCATTCAATCGTTCCGAACGATGTGATTGTATCAATCAACCATTAATGCTTTTCAAAGGCTTGATTGGGGTGGACGACAAGACAATAATATCGTCCTGGCCGATTTCCTAAAACAAAGAATTTCTCGATTATTGCTGATCTAGATATAATTATCGTCCAGGCCGATCTGTTGACGGCTGCCTTAATGAGGATGCCCAAATTAGGATTTCTGATTTTGGGGCATCCAGGCCGATATTAATATCGTCCCGGATGATTTCAATCCAGATTTCTACTAGCCACACCAAATTGTGCATAGATCTAGTCTACCCATCTTGAGCTGGTTGATGATGCAGATCGAGTGGACCTAAATGTGTTAGCACATAAGGCAATCGTAGAGAAATAATGAATGTTTGCTATCATCAAAATCATAGACCATAGATCCGCAACATAAACTTTGGGATAATTTCTTCGGTCCTTTGCTTTGTGCTTTGATGGACTTGACGAAAAATTCCTTCGATCCTTGCTTTATACTTTACGGATTAGTTGAAGGATTTGCAGGTTTTGGATTTAATCGACAGTACCAAATAAGAGTAGTATCTTGGTCCTTAACCACTTGAGGAGACTTTAATCTAAATCACTTGAGTTCATCATAATAAGAGAGCTAGGATTTGATAGCTCTTCATCCTCTGCTTGCTGAGATGGGGTTCCTCTATTCTGACCTTTCTTATGGCATGTTGAGGAAATGGAGCTGCCAGTGATCCGACCATATTTGGGCTAGTTGGAACCGACCTCTTACACCCATTCAGACTTCAGACTTGAGCTATGGTGAATGCGCTTCCCAATGCTAAATCTACCAAAGTTTATAGATTTGGAGTTCTCCTTTGTGGTTGAATATTTGGAACTTACGCACATTCGTTAGTTGCTCATGACTCATCTTTTCCACTGGAACTTTGATTCTCCGGTCAATTAAGAGAGTCTTGTGAACTACGACTTTTAGAACTTATCGAGTCAAATTAGCCTTCGTTCTTCCTACACTCTCTACTGACGAGTTAACGAAGTGGGGGTTTCGCTATTATATCCTTTCTTCTGGCATGTTGAGTAGATGGAGCTACCAGTGATCCGGCCATATATGGGCTTGTTAATTCTGGCCTCTAACACTCATCCAAATCTTAAGCTTCAGGCTGTTGGAAAACCTCAGGCTTTTATGACTCGGTTTGTTAGAGTGAGTAGCCAAAAAAGTTTCTTTCATGACTTTTGGAATCTAAACTCTCTTTCACCAACTTGGTGTGGTAGAGGACCGTACAACGTTCACATGCTATTAGCATGAGGCTCGCACTTATGCAGTGCATCGAGCATTGTCTGTCTGAAATTTGGCCATTATTAGGCGGGATTAAAACATTTAATATTAATTTTTAGGTGGGATTAGGTGGGTTACAATTTAATAAATAAAATAAAATTTATTTTAAAATGTTTATAGATAATTAAACTTGCTATTGAGCTTGCAAGCCAAGGCTCGTAAAACTTGAACTTGAGCTTGTTTAATAAACGAGCTTGAGTTAGAGCTTCTACTCAACTTGTGTCTTCTTCCTCTTACCTTAATGATTCCCACCTCTCTTTAGGAGGTCCTACCCTCCCATTTCTGTGCCATATGACCATAATTTCATCTCTAACCTTACCCAGCATGACCCAGTGACTAACGAGTTTTCTCTATCCTTTATCCCTCCTACCGCCAAAATCCCTTTTATTGCGGATGATCTTTCTTTGGGGGCTCTTGATTAGAGCCTTTCTTTGGTCGGATATTCCATTAAGCCTAGGCCTACATATCTGAGTCTCCTCAATGTCATTAAGAAGTTATGATTTCCTAAAGGCTTGATTGACCTATTATTATTGAATGATGGGTTCTTCATCTTTAAGTTTTTTTGCTCTCGAAGACTTTGATGTCGCTTGGTCTGGGGTCCCCTGGTTCTTTATCGGCATACCTTTTATCCTTCAAAAGTGGACAAGTAAGTTCAAACTGAAACGTGATGAGTTCAGGTCCATCCACATATGGATCAAGATTATGGATCTTGGAACCCTTTGAGGATCTCGAAGATTGCTAGCTTCGTCTGCTACTCGTTGGTGGTGGATGCTCTCACTACGAGGAAAACTCGTCTCACTTTTTCTAGGGTATGTGTCATGATTGTGAGTACTTCCTCACTTCCTGTTGAAATTCTGATCTCTCTTGATGGAGATGATGTATTCCTTAAGATTTATTATGATTGGAAGCCTACCCCTTTCTTGGGTTGTGGCTTATTGTTCAACCTTCAAACTTATGCCATATCTATCCACAGTCAAAAGTTCCTCAAACCCAGCAACCTCATGACAGAAGCACCTCTAGAGCTCGGCCCTATCGCCCACCCAACTCGAGGCCCCCTATTATCCTTTTAACACTGCTCAACCTTTACTAAGTCAAAACTCTATTGAAACTTATTTAATATGAGTTAAGTTTTTAGACCTAAACTTATGTCCCAACGGCTAACCAAGAGGGGGGGGGGGGGGGGGGGGGGGGGGGGGGGGGGGGGGAATTGGATAATTTAAAAAATGTACCTCTTGTTAAATGAAATTTAATATTCAAAATCGATGAAATTTCTTAGAAATTTTAAAAACTATTTTTCAACCATAGATAATAACAATACAAAAAAATAAAAGCAACGGAAAATAAAAGACACAAGATTTATAGTGGTTTGGTCAAACACCACCTACGTCCACTCATTGAAGTCTCCCACTTCAGGTATTGCATTATTATCACTAGTGGCTCACCTTTTGCCCCAACAGCAAGGCTGAGAAGCCTTCATAAAAACTCTCTTCCACCACTACCCCATACAGCAGAGAGCCGTCATTGTTTTACACCCTCCAAGTGTAGGCAGAGTACCGTTGTCCTTTTACACTCCTTAGTGTAGGAAGAGAAAAAGTTGTCCTTTTACACCCTCCAAGTGTAGGCAGAGTACCGTTATCCTTTTATACCCTCCAAGTGTAGGCAGAGAACCTTCCACTTTTCACACTCTCCAAGTGTAGGCAGTGAACCTTCCGCTTTTCACATTCTCCAAGTGTAGGAAAAGAACCTTCCGCTTTTCACACTCTCTAAGTGTTGGCAGAGAACCTTCCGCTTTTCATACACTCCAAGTGTAGGTAGAGAACCTTCTGCTTTTCACACTCCTCAAGTGTTTCTAGAGAATCAGATCTTCTTGAAAGATCTTTTCTTGAGAAATCTAGAAGGACAAGAGAAAAGAGTGAAATAATCATAAATTACAAATAGAGGTCCTTACCTTTGAGTAACCAAGTGAACCTTTTACGCTCCTGTAGTAAGAAATATCCTTCAAACACTCTCTCTCACTCTCTCCTTTAAATTCCCTTATGTATGCACAAAGACCAAATGATAAAAAGATTGCATTACAGTCTTAAATGAACCTTTTATAGAAAAGACACAGAAAATAGCCCAAAACTATAATTTTTAAAATCTGAACGTTCACGATCGTCCCGTATGATTGAAATTCATACGTACGAATAGTATAAAAACTGTTGCATACGAACTCAACGAAATTCGTACATATGAATAGTATAAAAGCTCTCCTCCGGTGTGTGTGTGTGTGTGTGTGTGTGTGTGTGTGTGTGTGTGTGCGCGCGCGCTAAGTTACTCAATAACATCACACTCTTTCAGACTCAAATAAAAATAAAAAATACAGACTTTAATTTTACTAGACATTCTAAGCAGATCTTAATTTGAAGTCTTCAATAATTTGGGTATGGTGTCCCTAAAATGATATTACTCACAAGAGAAAAAACAAATGTTCCAAAATATGTTAGGTGAAAATAATAATCAAACTAAAATTTTTTTGTAATCATCAAAAACATAAAAGTTGCAAGAGTGTAAAACATACAAAGCTAAGTAGCAACTCTCTCAACAATCTCCCCCTTTTTTATGATGAAAAAATAATTATTATTTGTGTAAATTTGAAAGTCCTAAGTTTCTCCTAAACTCCCCATGAATGAATAAGCATGTGAGAATAAGGGGAATTTATTTTGAACAAATCAATTTTTTTTAATTTTAAAGCTTTTCAACACAAAAAAAATAATCACACGCAAAAA
>JADPUM010000243.1:0-11365 GCA_016618105.1 Dendrobium huoshanense | reverse complement strand
AGAAGGGTCTAGTTCTGGACTTAGATTTACCACAAAAAATAAGAAGAAGAATTACTTGAGGAGACTTAGGAAGAAAATCTCTAAGGCTAAGAGAGTCCTACCTTTTAAGACCTTGGCCCAAGTAGAACCTGAGGCTGTTGAGGAGCTACCTATTCCTGCTTCCTCCCCCCTCCTGAAGGGAAGTCGCTTTTACCCCCTGGCTTCAGCTCAAGGGGAGGAGAGGATAGCTAGGATAGCCCGTTCTCCACCATGCCCGGTCGACTACTCGACCAAGAAGACTCAGAAAGAAAAACACCTTCAGAAGACAAGAACTTTGAGAAATATAATTCATACCTGCGCTGCACAGACTGGGCAGACTAAAGAAGAATATGTGAAACAGTTAAAGGGAGTGATCTCACATCGCTTCCAAAAAGAATTGTTGAAGGAAGAAGTATCTGAAGCGAAGAATTTAACCCCTCAATTCGTTAGGAAGAATAAGAAGTATGCTAGACAGCCTGCTACTTCGGTACTGGTTGATGGATATCACTGGGTGCCACGCCCTCTGTCTTCTCAAACAGAGGGTATTGTGTTGACTGGGTCCGAGAGAGGCCGCCACTCTACTGGTAGACCCCCGGTACCCTCACATAAACCTGTGAGATTGGCCTCAGTGATTGTCAAACCAAAGGGGGTTGAAGTCCAAAAGTCTGTGGATCTTAAAGGAAAAAGACCTAAATCTCCTGAAAGGAGATATGTACCGAAGAGAACTAAGTTGAAGAGTCTGCCACCACCTCCTAGAACTTCTAAGTTCATTCTGCAGCTCCAACGAGTTTCAGCCAACCCCGCTCCGAGTTCAGTTGAATTGATGGATGTTCAGGCTAGTACTCCAGTTGTTACGGTTGATAGTCCTGCCGCGGTCAGTTTGAATCCGGATCCAATAGTTACCGTTCCTGTTACCCCAGTTGATGATCCTCAAAGTTCGAGTGTCATTCCTAGGCCCCTTAGTCAGGTGTCTGAGGACCTTACCTTACCAGATGTGGGAACTATCACTTTACAAGCTCCTACTTCTCCTGAGGAATATGTCCCTCTCCCTGTAGAGGATGCCACTCTTCTGACTACCAGTTTTGGGATAGTCGAAGAGGAGAGAATTGACCAGGATTTAGAAATGGAAGATGAGCCAGATACAAAGTCTCAACCAGATCCTAATCCAAAACTTACAGAAATCATTGCCCTTATGGATTCTGAAGAGTTGTTTGATATGGCTGAATATAAAGGATACTTACCCCTTGACCCTAAATCAATTGGGGATAGACCGGTCGAGGAGGTAGTCCAAGAAATAAGAAACATCTTGTTGAACAAAGAAGGAACGGCTTCTTTCGACCCTGATATGGATGATCTCCTTGGAGATGAAGATGATTATGTTGGGGGCATTCATGTGGTTGAAACTAGAGGGTCTAATAAAGAAGCTGAGCCCAGCAAGCGCCGATTTGTTAAAGATGATGATCCGCATGCTGTTGAGTCAGAGTCAGATGAGTCTGTGAAAGATAGAGATGAAGAACATATAAAAAACTTGGAGACTCAGCTCGCTAGCATGATGTCACAAGTTAGAGAAATGCAAGAAAAGTTGGACAAATCATAGCAAGAGTCTTTTGTGATTCACCAATCAGCTCGAGAGCTCACAGAAAAGGCCAAAAGGGCAGAACTTAATTCCAGACCTCTCGAGTCACCACCTGTGACTCTCCCTTGTCCAGTAGAGATACCTCCAGTTCACCCTGCAGTTTCCACCATTCCTCCGATCCCACCTCAGAAGGATATCAAGCAATTAATTGAGGACCAGGTAAGGGAGGCCTTAGCCCATGCTCAAGGAACTGTGTCTATTGCAAAGGGTAGACCCTACCCCGAGGAATATGACTTAGTTCCTTATCCAAAGGGCTTTGTGCCACCAACTTTTAAAGTTTTCACCGGAATTGAAAATCCGAGACAGCATCTGGCCCACTTCCGAGCAAGCTGTTGCAACGCAGGAGGGTCAGATGCTCTACTATTTCGCCAATTTGTAAGTAGTCTATCCGGCATTGCTTTTGAATGGTACGCCGATCTGCCCAACGGTTCAGTAAGAACCTTTGGCGACCTAGAAAACCTCTTTCTTAAGAGATTTTCTGGAGCGCAACAACGCACCACCGTGGGCGATCTCGTGGTTGAAAAGCAAAAGCCGGGAGAGTCTCTAGTTGAGTACATCTTGAGGTGGCGAAACCTCTCGATGAATTGTGAACCCCAGTTGCAAGAACAACATGCTGTGGAGATTCTTTTGAAGAATATCCACGGTCCTGTTGCTTTTCTCCTGAAGGGTTTCACTATTAAAACTTTTGAGAAACTCCTTAATAAGGCTAGCAATTTGCAGGAAGAGGCTCCTAGGATGCCATTCTTACGAGAGCAGTCTGAGGAAAGGAAGGGTCCAAAACTGGTGAAGACATTTGAAAAGAAAGCTGTGGTCTCAGCAGTAGATAAAGGAAAGAGGCCAGTGGTTAGTCAGCCTAGCACTCCACTTCCACCACAGCCGCCTCAGAAGCAGCCCTTTCAGATAGTTCCTCAGCATACTAGAGATCCCTCTTTCATCCCCTTTAGAGAGAGATTGGCAAAGCCTTATCCATTTAAAAGGGAGTCAGTTAAGAAGATCTTCAGAAGTCTGTTAAAGAAACCAGATTTTCAGTTGCCAGAGGCTAGGAGGCCTGAGGATGAGAGCAAGAAAGATGATCCCAAGTATTGCCCGTACCACAGGATGCTTAGTCACCCTCTTGAGGACTGCGTTGTGTTCAAAGATTGGCTTGAGAGGAACTACACCCAAGGTAACATCATAATACCTAAGGAATACTTGGTCGATCCAGAAAAAGCTTCAATTAAGACCATTTCAGGTAATCCTCTTAACTCTTCTTGTTTTGTTGAAAATGGTTGGGACATTGCTTTGTCCCGGGCACTTAAAAAGTCGATTAACAAGTCTTTTCGTCTTTCTCAACAGCTGACTACGATAGCCCAGGCCCCGGTGTGGAAAGTTGACCTGGACGCTTCGCAGAAGGATGTTGAGCCACTTCCCTCTCCAGTAGTCTTAGGAACTACTGAGAAAAATGTGAAAGAAGAGAAATCTGATTTTGTAGAGAGGAAGTGTGTAGATGAGAGATGTATTAGAATGGCGGATGGTGGTGTTAAAACCCTTTCCCCTCTTTTGTTATCTGATTTTTACTTTGCCCCATCAAAGGCGAAGGGTCAGAAGATGAATAAAAAACATCCTTCTACTTCTGTCTTGATGATTAACCATGAATCTCAAATGCAAATTGATGACTCTCCTGCTTTGAATCAAACTCCTAATGAACCAAATATTGAGGTTAATCAAACCAACCTCCCCGAATCGACTATTCAAGAAGAGGTCGAATGTGAGGCTTTATCAGAAAGTGATTTCCCTCAAATCAATTTTCAAGGAAATCCTATCTTGATAGAACTTTCAGATTCTGACTCGCTTTCAGAAAATGATGATCCAACACCTATGGTGTGTGTAGACACTGCTCTAGTTTGCCCGCCCGAAGATGTCGAGCAGGTGCAGCTCCGTGGCGGTAAAGTCTTACCCCCTAGGTTGCCCCCTCAGGATAAAGGCAAGCAACCTTCATTCGAAAATCTAAGTCCGGATTCCCCTCAACAACCAGAATTTCCTTTAATTCCTCCGGGTTTCGAGTCTGTTGTTCCTAAGGTTGATTACAATGTTCTAGCCCACCTTAGGAAGTTGCCAGCAAAATTAAGTATTTATGACGCCCTTCTTCTTTCCAAAGAAATGAGGGAGTCTCTAATCAAAGCACTTCTCGATCCAGAGATTTGCTTAACACAGTTGGCTGCAACTTCAGAAGGTGAGGCTCTCTACTTCAAAGAGGTCCCTGGGGTTACCTTTTCAGACGAAGATTTACTCTTGAAAACTGCTGACCACAATCGTCCCCTCTACATTACTGTAGATGTGGGAAATTTCAAGTTATCAAGAGTCCTTGTTGATCCGGGTGCATCGGTCAACGTGATGAACATAAAGACCCTTGCTTATCTCAGAGTTGATACTAGCAAGCTTTCAACTGACAGGTTGGTACTTCGTGGGTTCAACGAGAAGGGCGAGAGAGCTTTAGGTTCGATCACCCTGCTCCTAGAAATAGGAGGTTTAAAAACTGAAGCTAAATTTCATATAATTGATTCAACTACGTCCTTTAACGCACTTCTAGGTAGACCTTGGATTCACGAATATAGAATGGTTCCATCTACCCTGCACCAATGCATTAAGTATCAACGAGATGGCATTGAACATGTGATTAAGGGTGATTTGCAACCATTCTCAATTCAAGAAATTGGGATCTACGAAGATGCTGCATATTTTGTACCAAAAGGGTCCTCGTCCCGTTCTAAATTGGAGATCAAATTTGAGGAGAAAATGGTTGAACAAAAGTTCAACCAAAAGAAAGAAAAAGATAAGAATATCAATCAAGAAATGATTCAATCGAGTAGTGAAGACGACTCTGATATTGTTGTCCTTAGACCTCCAAGCACATTACCTCAAAGAGGTGGGCGGATGGCTTTAAGGGCACGAGGTCGAGGCCGCGCTTCATTAGACAGGAGAGCAGCACCGTATACATTGATTTGGAATCAGATTCCGATAGTGAGCTAGAAAGTCAAGGTGCTGCCCTCTCTCTCGATTATCAAAACATAAATACTCCTCCAAAATTTGATCTCACCTTAGACCAGGACAGTGACCCTGAGGTAGATATTTCAAAAGTTAAAAGTGACGAGCCTGAATTAACAATGTATGAAAAGCTCACTAGAAGGATTGAGGCCCTTTCTCTGACCCTACTGTCGGCAGGCAGGGTTGTAGGGTTAGAAGTCAAAGTGGCCCCCAACTTGGATGGTGAAGTTAAGAAAGTCCAGAAATTCTTTCCTGGCTCCTCCTCCGCAAGGGACGAAGGTGATGTAACCCTTGAGGAGGCAGATTTTAATGAATTAATGGAATTACCTTTCGGCTACTTCCCTGTTTGTGTAAAAAATACTTTTTCTAAAGGTTTGTACCATACCGATGGACTAAGGGTCAAGCTAGATACCACGAGAATATTTGGCGAACAAAAGTAAGTAAAAATCCAACAAGTGGTATTGGCTTTGGAACAGTTAGTTCATTCGATGATGATGAGTATTGCCTAATGATAACTTACCATCTCGATTCTCCAAATGTCCCTACAGATCCTCCTTGTCCTTTGGATGGACTCTGTTTGGAGACTTTAGACGATCCCGATGATCTTCAAGTTCGGGATGCACCCCCTGAATTTGAAGAGGAATTAAGTCGACAGTCGATGAGTTAAGAGAAATTAACCTGGGAAACGATGATGACCCCCGTCCGATTTTCATAAGTACTTGTTGAGCGAGGGTGAAACTCAAGACTTAATCCAGTTGTTATTCAAGTTTAGGGACTGCTTTGCCTGGACATATGACGAAATGCCAGGTTTGCCTGCTGAGGTAGCAGTTCACAAACTTGGGTTCGGCATGATGCCATCCCTGTTAAACAAGCTCCTCGACGCATGCGCTTAGAGATTGAGCAACAAGTCGTTCTGAAGTCAAGAAATTGGCAGAAGCCGGATTCATTCGAGAGGAACATACCCCTCTTGGGTGGCCAGCGTCGTGCCAGTTCGAAAGAAAAATGGTCAGATTCGGATTTGTGTCGACTATAGGGATCTGAATAAGGCATGCCCTAAGGATGAGTTCCCTTTACCAATACCAGAACTCATGGTGGACATTGCCTCCTCACACGCTATTTTCTCATTCATGGACGGCTCGTCGGGTTATAACCAAATCAAGATGGCCCCTGAAGATGAGAGAAATACGGCGTTCAGAACCCTATTGGAATCTTTTGTTATAAGGTAATGCCATTCGGCCTAAAGAATGCCGGAGCAACCTACCAACGGGCCATGACCCGTATCTTTGACGACTTAATTCATAATCAAGTTGAATGTTATATTGATGATTTAGTTGTCAAGAGCAAGGTTAAAGAGGCTCACCTGCATGACTTAAGAGTTGTTTTCGAACGGTTGCGCCGCTACGATTTGAAAATGAACCCTTGAAGTGCGCCTTCGGCGTCGCTTCGGGAAAATTCTTAGGATTCGTAGTGAGGCACCGCGGAATCGAGATAGATCCTGCTAAAATTGAAGCCATCTTAGATATGCCATCCCTAAGAGCCTTACTCAATTAAGGTCTCTACAAGGTAGATTGGCATATATAAGGAGGTTTATTTCTAATCTTTCCGGGAGATGTCAACCCTTTTCTGTCCTTGCGAAAAAGGATACTAAATTCGTATGGGGCGAGAAGTGTCAAATGCTTTTGATGATATCAAACAATACCTTTCTAACCCGCCAGTCTTGGCAGCTCCGATTCCGGAAAGCCATTAATCCTCTACACCGCAGCTCTAGATGAGTCTTTAGGTGCTCTGTTAGCTCAAGTTAACGACGAAGGGAAAGAGAACGCTCTCTACTACCTTAGTCGAAGACTCCTTCCTACTGAAATTCGATACCCGTCAATTGAGAAGCATTGTCTTGCTTTAGTTTTTGCAGCTCAGAAACTGAGGCATTACATGCTCTCCCACTCAATCAGTCTGATTTCAAGAGTTAATCCTTTGCAATATCTTATGACCCGACCTACATTGTCAGGACGTTTAGCTCGTTGGTCTATGATATTATTGCAATTTGAGATTACTTTCACTCCTCTTCGTGTTGTGAAAGGACAGGCTGTTGCCGACTTTCTGGCAGCACACCCGCTGCCAGCAGATTCTCCTTGAATGATGACTTACCCGACGAACAAATCATGAGTTTGGGGGAATCTAGCGAGGCCATCTGGGAATTATATTTTGATGGGGCAGCATCCTCTCGTAGGATTGCGACCCAACAATCTGTAATTCCTGGAAAGGCTGGAGTCGGTCTAATTTTTATTACACCAGAAAAAGGAATGATGCATTTTTCCTACCACTTATCGGAGCCTTGCACAAACAACGAAGCTGAATACGAAGCTCTGATAACTGGTTTGGAACTTGCAATTCTAATGCAGATTAAAGAGATTAAGATCTTTGGAGATTCCCAACTAGTTATTAACCAAGTCGCCGGAACTTATAAAGTCTTGAATCCGAATCTCCTAAAATATCACCAGTATACGCTTCACTTGCTGGAACAAATCCCCATTGTTACTTTGTATAGGGTTCCCCGTGGAAGCAACTCTGCGGCGGATGCCTTAGCAAAACTTGCAAAGGAATTTGCATGTCCTGAGGAGGATTCCATCCCTATAGAGATACAGGGTCGTAAGACCTTTCTCTTATAGATTTGGAACATATTAGTAAGACTCCCCTTCAGATCCTTTCTGCCTCTTCGACGACTGACGAAGAAGGCGATTGGAGACGACCCTTAGTCGATTACCTTAAAGAAGGGAAGCTTCCTCAGGATAAATCACTCTCCAACCAGATTAAGAAACGTGCCCTATCATATGCACTAGTTAACGATCTGTTGTACCGTCGGTCTTTCGATCACATGTGGCTGCGCTGTTTGAACAAGCGAGAAGCCCAGAAAATTGTTAATGAAGTTCATTCAGGACTGTGCGGTGCTCATCAATCGGGTCCAAAAATGAAATTAAAGATTAAAAGACTTGGATACTACTGGCCTACAATGATTGACGATTGCATGAATACTGCAAAGCTCTGTCATCAATGTCAGGTCCATGGTGTGGTTTTACATCAGCCGCCTAATGTGTTATACCCTACGATAGCCTCGTGGCCCTTTGAAAGTTGGGCACGAGATATCATTGGGCCGATTGACCCTCCCTCCGCGAGAGGTCATCGTTTCATATTAGCTGCAACTGATTACTTTTCAAAATGGGCGGAAGCAATTCCCTACGAAACGTAACATCACACCATGTCTTAAAATTCTTTCGTGACCATATTGTATATCGATTCGGCGTACCCCGCAGAATCATATCCGATAATGGGTCCGCATTCAAGTCTACAAAAATCAATAGTTTGTAAGGCGCCATAATATTGATTGGAGATATTCGACGATCTATTACCCCGGGCGAATGGATTGGCGAGGCCTTCAACAAAACCTTGGTGCAAATTGTCAAAAAGACCTTGATGATAACAAACGGCAGTGGGATGAGCGGTTAGTGGAAGCTTTGTGGGCTTATCGTACCACTTATAGAACCCCGACCCAATCCACCCCGTTTGCACTAGTGTATGGATCTGAGGCTGTTCTGCCCTTGGAAATACAAATCCCTTCGCTAGAATTGCAGTTCAAAATCAAATTACCAATGAACAAAATGCAAAACTACGATTGGAAGAACTCGAAGGCTTGAAGAGCGACGTCTCCAAGCTCAACAAAGTTTAGAGTTGTATAAATCCCGTATGGTTCAAGCCCATGATAAGTTAGTGCGACCTAGGACCTTCCAAGCGGGAGACTTGGTTTGGTCCTTCGGAGGCCTATCTTGGCCCATCGGAAGTTGGGAGGCAAATTTGAACCTACATGGGAAGGACCCTTCGTTATAGAGACTGTCTACGAAGGAGGCTCGTATCAGTTAGTAGATTGTAAGGGAACCACCCAATGCTACCTGTTAATGGGCGTTTCCTTAAGAAATACTATGCTTGATGTAGCTCATTTTATCAATCAATAAAACTTCCTTTTCTTGATTTACAGCTTGATTCTACCTTTTTTTAAAAAAAAAAAAAAATTTTTTTAACGCCCTTCACCTTCTCCTTAAGGTTAGTCCTTCCTTCCCTTAGGATTAGACCCGCTAGTGGTGGAGTACGCCCTCTGTGGCACCACCCTGGCATTTCACCCGGGGATTAGTGGTGGAGTACGCCCTTCGTGGCACCATCCTGATCCCATTCGCTAGTGATGGAGTACGCCCTTCGTGGCACCATCCTAGTTTGCCAGTTAATTGCCTATTAGGAGTAAGTCTTCTATCAGCATCCTATAGGCCTAAGGTTGGGTGATGCCCTCCTTAGACCCAAGGCTAGGTATTCCCTACCTTGGTTTCCAGTTGATCCGTCTACTAGGAGTAAGTCTTCTATCAGCATCCTGTAGACCTAAGGTTGGGTGATGCCCTTCCTTAGACCCAAAGCTAGGTATTCCCTACTTTGGTTTCCAGTTAATTTGCCTATTAGGAGTAAGTCTTCTATCAGCATCCTATAGGCCTAAGGTTGGGTGATGCCCTCCCTTAGACCCAAGGCTAGGTATTCCCTACCTTGGTTTCCAGTTGATCTGCCTATTAGGAGTAAGTCTTCTATCAGCATCCTATAGGCCTAAGGTTGGGTGATGCCCTCCCTTAGACCCAAGGCTAGGTATTCCCTACTTGGTTTCTCCAGTTTCCTTGTCTACTAGGAGTAAGTCTTCTATCAGCATCCTGTAGACCTAAGGTTGGGTGATGCCCTTCCTTAGACCCAAAGCTAGGTATTCCCTACTTTGGTTTCCAGTTATTGCCTATTTGGAGTAAGTCTTCTATCAGCATCCTATAGGCCTAAGGTTGGGTGATGCCCTCCTTAGACCCAAGCTAGGTATTCCCTACCTTGGTTTCTCTAGTTCCTTGTCTACTAGGAGTAAGTCTTCTATCAGCATCCTGTAGACCTAAGGTTGGGTGATGCCCTTCCTTAGACCCAAGGTTAGGTATTCCCTACCTTGGTTTTACCAGTTTCTTTATCCAATAGGTGTAAGCCTTCCATTAGCATCCTATAGGCTTGGGGTTGGGAGATGATCTCCCTTCCATTCTCAAAATTCTACTTCCATTCGGTCAACGCCAATGTGTGCAGCAGAAGTTTCTTCTACCACACACATTGGGGGTCCATTTGTTGACCTCATTTTTGTATGAGGTCACTAAGACCCTTCCAGATTCTAAATTTAATCCTAGACCCTAGGATCCACTCTAGACTTAGGATCTTTCTAGAACTAGACTTTAGAGCCTATCTAGAGCCTAGGATTCCTTTAATCCTAGATCTTAAACTTCCTAAATCTTAGGATCACAACAACTTCAAATCAACCTCCACCTTTGATCAATCTCAATTTTAAATCAATTCCTATATTTAATCCACTCCAATTTCAATTTGATTCTACTGTGGACCAATTTGAATCTCAAACTCCATCCAATTCAAGTCAAATTAATTCAAACTTCAAATCAAACAAACCCAGAGTTAAACTCAAATTCAAACCTTTAAGGCCTGTCCTAAACCACCCTTTTCAGAGATTTTTCAAACATCTCAAAACCCAGTCAAATGGCCTCTGATTCAGGGTCTATCACTTGCAAAGTGATAAGAATGTCTCTAAAGGCTACCCCAATTTTGAGCTCATTCTGAGGTCTTTAACCCAGAATCTGAATTAAAATTCAAAGGCTGTAAAACCTTCAAATATTTACAGCTATGCACTGAGCATAACCTTTGAGATCTTGACCTTGGAACCTTGTCCAAGCTTCCAATCACTTCCAGACCCTTGATTTTAACCCATTGAGCAGCAAACTGCATTTTTCAAACCTATTTGACCTAGTTGACCAATAGGTCAAAATTGACCAAAACACCCCTATGGGCTCAATATGGGGATTTCAAACCAAATGAGCTCCAAATGGGATGCAACCACCTTTAACAAATTTCAAATGTTATTTCAAATCCTGAAACCATTTCCAACCCTTGAGTCAACCTGTTTGACCAAGTCAACTGGTTTGACCCAAGGGGCCCTTTGGGTCCAAACATGTGTTTGACCCAAAGACCTCTTTAGGCCATCCAAACCACTTCCATGACCTCAAAATATTATTTCAAACCTGTTGAGCCCAAACCCAGACCGGGTCAACCTGGTTGACCAAGTCAACTAGGTTGACCAAACAGGCCCTTAAGGGCTCAAATGGGGGATTTTGACCAATTGACCCCCCAAGCCCTGGGACCACATCCAAAGACTCAGGACGACATTCTGAATTTGTTGAACCATTTCTAGCCTGAAACCCAACGGTTGACCAAGTCAACCAGTTTTGGCCTAGAAGCCCATTAAAGGCCCATTAAGCCTTTTAATCTATTGACCCATGGCTCTTGGAACCACCTCCAATCCACCCAATCAACTCATTTGAATCCCTCATTAAAATTTCATAACCCTGATGGAGTTGACTGGTCAACCAGTTCACCCAAGGCTTAAGGGACCTTTGTGTGGTCAAACCTTTCAATCCATTGAACCTAGCTCAAGCCACACACCCATCCAGCCACTTGTAGATGATGCTTGGTGCATCAGCTCCATTGACCAGTTGACTGGTCAATTTGGTCAACTCCAAGCTTAAACCCTTCTAAAAGTCTTAATCAACCTTTAGACCTTTTCCCTGATTT
>JADPUM010002256.1:0-34000 GCA_016618105.1 Dendrobium huoshanense | reverse complement strand
GTACAAGATGCAACAAGAGGGGGGGGGGGGGAGGGAGGGTTAATTGATATTTTTTGAAATAAAGAACAAAGCCTAATCAAGAGTTCTAACTCTTTTTGTAGTTTTCAAAAAAGAACTTAACTAATTTAAAGCAGAAGGTAGTGTTAAAAAAAGATTGCAACAACAGCAATGAAATTTTAAATCAACACAAAAAGTTCTAAAAATAACATTCTAACTAAGAAATTATAGTAATTATAAGATACAAAAAGAAAATAAAAATGTGATAAATGGAAAAAGCACATTAGAAGATTTATAGTGGTTCGGTCACTTGACCAATGTCCACTCCCTGGAGTCCTCCACTCTAGGAATTTTATTACTCAAAATTAGTTCTCCATCTATCCCCACGGCAAGGCTAAGAAACCTTTACACAAACTCACTTTCACCTTCCCCGGTGTGGCGGAGTACCAAATGCTATGTAACCCTCCCAATGATGGTAACAAACCTTCTCATTTTTCTCCCTCGTGGAGAATGTAGAGGACCTTTGAGGACATTGACCTTGAAGGCTCTCCCCTTAGAGAGCTCCCACAAGATTTATCCAGACCATAGGAGGAGCAAGCATGCAGTAGGCTAGGAGTAACCGTGTGATCCCCTCACACTTCTTCTCCCTCTTAAACTCACCTTCTCTTTCCTCTCAAAAGCTCTAAATCCCTTCAAGAATCTCCCTCTCAAGAGTTCCCTTCCTTTGTCACATTCCTCTCTCTTTTTTTAAAAGACAAAAGCATTACTTAAATATCAGGCTCCAAGCAACCCTAGATTTTCAATTTAGTAGTTTCTATTCATACAGTACGATCATATATTATATAGTATGATCAATTCAAAATAACATTCTTCTTGATACGAAGGAATATGAATAGATAACTATTCTTAACTACTTCGTACAGTATGATAAAAATATCATCCAGTATGATGTGGTAAACTTCTTTTGTTTGTATAGGATGAATGCTGGGATGACCAAAATTCATCTCTATTCATCATCTAGTACGGTCTGAAATTACTAAACGACAAGAGGGGGGGTGAATTGTAAAAACTTCTTAATAATAAAATTAACCCTAAACTATAGTTCTAGTTTTTTTTGTTGGTTTTTTAAACTTTAAAACAAAGATTTATGCAATTTTTCTTTCACAAAATTTCACATGCAATAGATATGACATATTTAAAATGCAAGCAAAAAGTAAACAACGATAAGGAAAGAACACACCAAGAATTTTTTAGTGGTTCGGTCAAAATATGACCTACGTCCACTCCCCGGAGTCCTCCACTCCGGGATTTTCACTACCAAAATAGTTCTCCTTTTGCCCCCCTCGGCAAGGCGGAGAAGCCTGTACAAACCTCCCTTTCACCAACCCGGCGTGGCGGAATATTAAACTCTATTTTCACCCTCTTGGCGACGACAGAGAACCTTCTCATTTTTATCCCTCCTGGAGAAGGCAGAGAACCTCGAGGTAACGGATGTAGACGAGCCTTTCCTTTGGAAATCCTTCCTCAATTCCTTCTCGGGCCACAGGAGGAGCAAGATGCAGCAAGCTTGGAGCAACCGTGTGATCTCCCTCACACCTCTTCTCCCTCACAACGCTCACCTCCTCCTTCCTCTTTCAACCCTCAAGAATTTCTCTAGAGTTTTCTCCCTTGAAATCCCTCTCTAACCACGTTCACCACCTCTGTAAATCTTACCCAAAAAGACTTGATTGACATCTAAAAACGGGCTCCAAAAACCTCTGATTTCAAAATTAGCCGTTACTGTTCGTACAGTACGATTCAAGATCGTACAGTACGATCTTCATAAATAGCCATCGTCCTGGTACGAAGATGTACGAACAGTACAAAAATCAATCGTACTGTACGATATAATATCGTACGGTACGATCCGACAAGATACTATTCGTACAGGACGATGGTCTGGACGATCGGATGTCGTCTTTGTTCATCGTATGGTACGATTACTATCGTACAGTACGATGTTCAAATTTTCATTAGGCTTGGATTACATTCACTAATCACGGGTTAATTTAAGTAAGTATTAAAAACGGATCGTACAGTACGAACCCGTTCGTACAGTACGAACGGCGCAAAATCACTTACTTAAACTAAGTCACGGCTAGGGTTTTGGATTGAACATATCGTACAATACGAAAGACTTCGTACAGTACGATCTATTCACAGAATTGTCCACATAGCTTGGATCGTACGGTACAAAATAAAATCGTACAGTACGATCTACAGAGAAGAATTTTAGTTATATTTTTCAGTTAAAAAAGAACTCTCCCCCTGTGTGTGTTCATGGTTGCTCTTACTCTTACGCATTTTGTGGCCAGACTCAATAAAGTAAAAATACAATAAATGAAAAAATATAATGTTTGACTCGTACTCCTAATCTACCCGGTCATGAGTCTTCCTTTCTTCCTGAGTCACTTGTGATCTTCCTGAAATGTTAGTGCTCAAGGAAAATAACAAATAAAATAAAAATCAATGAAAAACAGTTCCAAAACACTCATTATTTGGCATCATCAAAATCTCAAACTCGGGGTCATGGGTTGCAACACGGTCCAACTCATACAGTTTGATAAGTTAAAATCTTCAACTCGTCCAGTATGATGTATACATCCTCTAGCATGATTAGTTCAAAAATTAGGGGATCATCTAGTAGGATCTTTATGATAACTAAAAATAGCTTCAGTTAAGAGGACGGTACGAACCTGGTCTTACAGTATAGTCACCAATCATTAATTAATCCTTAATTTAATTATCTAATCATGGCTGTTAATTTTAATAAGTATTCAAATATTCATATAGTATAATGTGATCATACAGTACGATTAGTTTGAAATTCAATGATACAAAAACTTGCTTAAATTAATCTGGTGGCAAGGGTTTTGGATTGAAAATGAATCATACGATATGATGGAGATCGTACAGTATGATTAGTTCATAATAAATAGTCGTTGAGCAACAGTGCTTCATACAGTATGATTTAGAATTATATAGTATGTTCTTAAGGAAAAAAATAATTTTTACTTTTAACAAAAACTCTCCCCCTTTGTGTGTGCATGATTACTCAGTTTGCATTTACTTTTTGTGGCCGTACTAAAAAAAAAATACAAAGTTACAAACTCCTTCACATCCTATTTTATCCAGTCTCAAGTCTTCTGTTGCCTTGAGAAGTATGTGATCTCTAATGTTAGTACTCACAAAAAAGAATAACATTCAAAATATTCAATGAATAATACTATAATTTAATCAACATTATTTGTCATCATCAAAATCTTAGACTAAGGGTCATATACTGTAATAGTATTTTGAAAAAGTTGAATAGTGAAACCATCATGGTCAGTGATAGAATCAGAGTTCATATCTTTCAAAGTCTGCAAAATTTCCTTCTCAGAAGGAATAGTAGTCAATAACATATTATCTTCCTCAAAAATAAGAGAAGGAATAATTGAGAAATCATTGTTATGATACAAACTAAAATCTTTGTTGAAAGCTTTCTCAAAGTACTCAATCACCAAAGCAGAAAAAAATTAGGGTTATCAATAACAAAACCATCCGAGGAAGTGAGCTTATGAATTCGCACACTCACTTTATTGTGATTAGCAATATTATGAAAAAAGTAGTATTACAGCCACCTTCCACAAGGAATTTTGAAGAAGCTTTTTGCCTCTAGTTAGCTTCTTCTTTTTCCTAAAGTTTGAATAAAGTAGTTTTAGCTTCATTTAAAATGGATTGATTCTCAAAAGAATAATCTTTCATATAAGCCATGTTAATATTATAAACATCTTTTTCAGCAATCAATATACTAGTAAATATATTCCTAAAAATGCATTTATTCCACCAGGGCAGTTTTATCTTAAGATGTTTAAGTTTAAACAAAAGCTTAGACATGACAAGAACATTATCAGAAGGAAAAAGGGGAGCTTTCTAGTTACTCTTCATAGCATTTAAAAAATTTTCATCCAGAAGCCACATATTTTGAATCTAAAGGGTTGGAAATTATTTAAACTATTCCTGGTAATACTTAATAATAAAGGAGAATTGTCGGATAAAGTTCTTGTTAAATGATCAATGTGAGTTGATTGAAAAGTAGAAATCCAAGAATCATTAAAAAGAATACGATCTAATCTTTGCCACATAATAACATTATTCCAAGTGAAAGTATCTCTAGAATAAATAATGTCATAAAGGTTATAGTTCATGATAATATCATTAAAATCCTCGATAACATGATAATTAGGACAATTACCTCATAATCTTTCAGAAGCATTAGTAACATTGTTAAAATCTCCACCAACAAACCAAGGAGCATTAACAGAGGAGGATAAAATAGTAAGGTAATTCCAAAGAGTTTTCATACCTAATATAGAGCAAGAAGCAAAAACAAAGAAAGCATAACATGAGGCTTGGTTAAAAGTAATGCTAGTATGAATTAATTGAGGAAAATCCATGATAATATATAAAGAAATAAAGTGTTTCAAAAAATAATCCAAAATTCAAAACCCAACTTTTTGCAAACATAATCAAATTTAGAAAAATAAATAAGAGGCACAATTAAAACAAGAAGATGATTATCATAAATCCAACCTAAATTTTAACTCTATCCTTAGATTGAGAGCCACCCACATCCCTAATATTCCACATGAGTGATTTAACCATTAATTGATTTCTTACAAGCTCTAGTGACCCTTGGGGTGATGCCAGACGTGTTCTTAATATTCTTACCTCTTTTTTTGGAAATAGACTTATAACCTTCTTTATTAATATAGACTTGCCAATAGGAGGTGACATAAAGTTAATATTGGAGCTCTTAAAACAATCCTTGGGCATTAAAGTATCCTAAGATTCAATTTCCCCTTCCTCCATATCCTCAACCTTATACCCGTTGGTCATCTGATTATTTTTTGAAGTCAGATCATATCTAATTTCACACTTATGCTCACTAACTTGTTTAACTGCTCAACTATTTTGTCATTTTCTTGACAATGTGACACTTCTTTCCCATCCAAGTTATTCTCCTCCATTACTTGATTAACCAAAGAGCATGAAATAATATGATTTTGATCATGACCAACTTTCTCCCCTACATCATTCCCACCCATATCAAGTAAAGCTTATTCCTTAATAGAATCAACATTCTCAATATTGTATTGACCATCTTTGCTTTCATTATCATAAAAACCTTCACTCCTTATGGATTTATCTGGGCCAATCTCTATGTCATCCCATAAAGCTTTTGGTTCTTCCAAATTTATGTTTTGAGCTTTTTCCATATAAATAATATGACCTCCAAGCACACCTGGTTCTCCATTAATTGGACCAACCACAGTTTTATGGGCCATTTTGTTCTTTCTAAGTTGAGGATGAGCAGCAAAACAATAATTAATTGAATGTCCATGAACTTTATAGTACAAATAAAATTCTAGAAAATTTCAAACTCAACTTTCTGTAAATAGCCAGAATTATCAGATCCAAGAAGATGTCTTTAGGATACTTCTAAAGGATGTCCAATTCCACAAGAACCCTAGCCACCGATGTCCTTGACCTAGAGGAAGTGGCTTAATCCATTTGAAGAGGTCTACCAAAAATAAATCCCAAAGCATGAAGAACATGAAAATTAAAAAAAAAAACAATTTTAAATTAGGAAAAGAGATCCAAATAGGAGCAATGGGTGATTCCTCTTTAACATAAAGAAAAGATGTCCATTTCAATAATCTCATTTGATATTTAAGAATACAATAAGTTCTTCTAGCAAAAACCCTACTGTAATCAAGGTCATTGGATAACTGAATCACAACATGTTTAACATCAAGCAAACTGATAGAAAAATTATGAGATAATTTTTGCTCCAAAAAAAAAAAAGTATCGCATCAATATTAGGTTGTCAGACCAAAAACCTTCCCAACAAGAGTGAACTAAAAAGGGCTAGCAAGTTTGAGATTAACATCATTGTCAACAAAAATTACAAAAAAAACCAAGTTTGTAGAGAGAACATCCAAGTTAGTAGGAGGGATTTTGGAGGATTTTGGCTGCTTTTGTTGAAAGTGGTAGAGGGTGGCCGGTCATCCTTGGATGACAAGAAGACCTTCTCCTTATTATCTACCGCGCGTCCAATTTTGTTGGATTCAAAAGGTAAATTTTCATTCAATCGCAGCATCTCCCGCAATTCATGTTTTTTGAACTCTCCTCTTATGATCAGAGATGGATGTTTGGCCTCTAAGCAAATGGTTTTTCCAGATTTAGGCAAAGTAAAAGGAGTTCTTCTAGATATGAAAAGTAAGTCAATTTGATCTAAGTCGGTCTTTATTCCTCTAGCTAATGATTTGAAGGCTTCTTCATCTAGTCCTCCTTCAGAATTGGTTAATGTTAACGTGTGGATTAAAAAATCACATATTAAAATTAATTTGAATGAACTTAATGATGATAATGAAGATGCAAATGTTTTCAAGCTTGATTTGGAAAAAGAAAAAGCTAATGTTCAAGTTTTGAGGAATTCATAAGTGGTGAAAATATTATGTAAGAACATGCCTTTTTCAAACTGTTCAATTGGGGTTAAGGAAGAAATGGAGTAAATTTGGAGGATTTCATATAACCTTGCTTGGGTTTGATTGGCTAATGTGTTCTTTTCAGTCGCATGAAGCATTGGAGGAAGTTCTTAATGGAGGTCCATAATTTGTTGGGGGGTTTTTTCATTGGTGTTGACAGATGGTCACGTAACTTAAATCCTATTTCATGGATGGGATTTCTTGTCCCATTGGGGTTCATTTACCTCATTTGCCTCTATATTGCTAGGATGAAACAAATATTTCTAGAATTTCTTATAGAATCAGAACCCCGTTATTATTTGATGGCAATATGTTTAAATGGGGAAGGAGGGAATTTGCAAGAGCTTGCATTTGAATTAAGTTGAATTATAAACTCCCTTGTGGTATTTGGATTGAAGGTCTTAATGGTAGATTTTATAAAAAAATTGAATATAAAAATCTATCTTCTATATGTTTCAAATGTGGAAGAATTGGACATAAAGATTTTGTTTGTCCAAATTCTTATAATCCTATTATGGTTGATAAAGAAGTTCCTAAAAGTTCTTCTCAAAATGATGAGAACTCCTATGGGCCTTGTTTGCATGTGAAGTTCAAGTACAAAAAAAGTCAGAAGATCTATTCTAATAATTTAGTTTCCAAAGATTATCCAGCTAATAGGATTTCGGGAAGAAATCCTATGGTTGATCACAACTCAGATCTTGGTTTTTCCAATATTCATAATTCTGATAAATGTGATTATATAGCAGCTGAATTAATCAAGGATGCTGATTGTCATATTAATCAGATTCAAGATATTAATCTGAATTGTCAAATTGATTCAGTTAGATCAATTTTAGATCAGCCCATTCAAAATTCAAATTATGAATTCCCCATTTTGGTTATTAATCCGTTGGGAGCAGTTTGTACTGAACCTATTTTGAATGCTGATCCATTGGGAGCTCATGAATCATAAATTGGATTCATAGATTCAGCAAGCTTAATTATTAATCAGCAAATTCAAAATTCAAATTCTTAATTCAAAGTTGCTAAAATTGTGGATGACGTTAAGGAAGCCATTTGTAAAGAAGCTTATTCGTTGGAAGTAGTTTGTACTGAACCCATTTTGGCTACTGATCTGTTGGGAGCTCATAAATCAGATATTGAAATCAAATTTTTGGATATT
Organism: Dendrobium huoshanense; assembly: GCA_016618105.1. Classification (NCBI taxonomy): domain Eukaryota; kingdom Viridiplantae; phylum Streptophyta; class Magnoliopsida; order Asparagales; family Orchidaceae; genus Dendrobium; species Dendrobium huoshanense. Next base: position 26,269 of record JADPUM010002256.1, on the reverse strand, counting down.
CAGGGGGAAGAAAAGGATGCTATTAATTCTGAAATAGAATTGGTTGTTGTACCTCCTTCAATTATTTTTGTGGCTGAGTCAAAGGTTGTTGATGAACAGAATTCAATTTCACCTTCAACTAATGTAGCGAGATTTTTTGAAATGGAAGATATTATTGATGGTAAAAGAGGTGTTTGTGATGAAATAGTTTCTCCTCCTTTTTTGATTACTTTGAATTTTTAAAAAACTATTTTAAAGAAGGAAAAAATTGTTTCTACTAAGGAGAATAATTCTTCCCGTTCTAAGCATAAATTGTTCAAAGAATTTCAAGCCTTAAGACTGGTGAAAGATCTAACTAGAAGAAGGTTGGCTGATCTCAAAATGAAGAACGTTATGAGAGGTTCTTATCAATTATCTCGCTAATATGCAAGCTAATTTTCTCTTTCCAATCAACAAATTGGAAAGATACTTGAGAATGGAGCAATTAATCAAAGAGTTTGTCATAATACTAGTTTTGGATTACGACTTTGGAAGTTGGAAAAGGCATCTGAAATACCTTTCGTTAATATTTTAAGGTGTTTTGTGGATGTCATGGATAAATTGTATTTTCCTTTTTGTTAGCTTTTGTATCCTCTTTTATCTTTTAGTTTTTTATTTGTTTTTTAAACTTATTCTAATTGCTTAAAGGATAAATACTAAATCCTATTTTTTAATTGGTTGGAAACTCTGGGATACTAACCAACCCTCGGGTTGTTTTTTTCTTTGGTATCCCCTGCATCTCAAGGTTTTTAAAATGGGAAATAGTGGATTTCATTTCTATTATAATATGTTTATTTCAACAAATTTGCTTTCTATAAGGTTCCTTTTTCATTTTTATCAAGGAACCATTTGTTTCTTCTTTCTAGTTTATATTAGGTTGTTATTTCTTTCATTTTAATGCATTAATTGCATTTCTTCAAAAAAAAAAAGATATTAAAAGAGTACAAAAACCTTTTACCATCGATTTCATGAAGGAGAAGATAGGATCCTCCGAAGAGCTAGGTCTGGAAATAACATTATGTAAAGAGCGAGATTTAGTTTCACAACCATTATGACTCAAAAAACCTTTTGAAGAAGCAACTAGAGTGGAAGGGGAATGCCCCAAGGCCTTATAACTGAATAGGATGGAGGACCTTCCATCAAAATAAAATGAGAAAAACCTATGGCCAATCGGCCTTAGGAAAATAATAAGACCAGCACACACAAATGTAATGAACGAAATTGCCCCAAAATTGACAAACCAGAGAAAGAGCCGTTATGAGCCTGAGCGATAGCAAAACAAATTTATTTGATGAAAGAAATAGGGTTAGCTTGGCCAACCAAGCATATCTAGATCTTGATGTTGGGTCAAATGTATTCTAAATTACATTTGGAACTTATTGGAAGAGGTCTTGTGTGGCAAGGGCAAGCTATGTTGAAATGTCTATATTGTTCATTTAGGTTATGTTTGGGTTCAACAAAGGTTGCATTAATAATAGTCAACCATGGCCAACCAAAGGATCATTTAGGTCTAGGAAAGTATGGTTTAGTGTTTGAAATGTTTTAGAAGATTTGGTGAGGTTTATTATAGGTAATTTGAAATGTTTAGGGTTTATGGATCAGTGATCCATTAATGGTCAAAGTGAAAAATTATGGTCAACCTAGCCCATCAAAGGGTTACTTTGGGTTTATGTATGATCTAGAATGATTGTTGGGTATCTAGGGGTGAATATTAGGGTTTAGGTTAAACTTAAAAGTTACTTCATGCATAGGGTAAGGATTCTTGTTTAAGAGTTTCTTGGGTCAAAGTAGGTCAACCAAGGTCAACTATGGTCATCCATGTACTCAAGTGAGTTTAAATTATTATAAAAAAGATAGTGAACTATTGTAAGTGACTTGAAAGGGTTTAAAGTTTTATTTAAATCAATAAGCTAGGTGAGTGGCATGAACTATAAACATTTTAAGGTTTTGAATACTTAATGAATGCTTTAAGATTTAGGGTTTAGAGATCCATGGAAGCTTCCAAAATGACTAGGTAGACTCTAGGGATATGTTTAATAAATATATGAATAGTTACACACAATTCCAATGGCTTTATGTACGGTTATGATCCAATTACAAATTTCCTTAGAAAAGGGAAAAATCTAAAGTGTTTTAGGGTTGGAACTTGAAATATATTTTAAATATTGGATTTTAGGTTGTATTATGATTAGATTATTTAACTTGATTTAAATATTTAAGTGTCATTGAATGATTTAGGTTAATTGGAATGTTTAAGCTGAGCTTGATTGAAACATCAGTCATTATTGACTGATTGAATATTTAGGGATTAATGATTTAATGATTGATTTTTAATGATTGAGTATTGAAGATTGAATAAAATTGATTGACTAAATAATAATGAGGACTAGATAATTGACCTCATGTAAAAAAGTGGTCAACAAATGAACCCCAACCTGTGTGATGAACTTGAAAAGTAAATCACATGACTAAAGCAATCTACAGAATCCAAAAAGTTTTAATTTGATAAATTCTTAAAAGGAAATAATCCTAAAAAAATTAATTTAGTCTAGCAATATCAAGTAGGTAATAATCACAATAAGATTAATTTAAGTTAGAAAAATGTTTGAAAGGAAGATGTAATCCTCACAAATTGATTTAAGTGGATATTTAGATGGAAAGATTATAAAAGTTGAACCTTCACTTGACTAGATAACAATAGTGAAGGGGATACAACTTAATGCTCTCTTTACCATATCAAAATAGTTAACATGAGTAGGATTTAAATCAAACATTTGCATAAACATATCAAATTAATGAAAGAGAAAAATTTAAGACTCACCTGACCAAATTGAACTAGTGAGAAAAAGATTTAGAAAATTCAAATACCTCTTTACCATATCAAAATAGAGAGTTAGGAAAACTTGATAGTCACCTAACAAAATAAAAATAATGAGTAAAGATTTGGAAGATTTAAATTGTTTTCTTGACCATATAGAAACAAAAAAATGAGACAAATTTGATACTCATTTGATCAAATCAAAATGTTGAGTTAAGGATATATAATATTTAAATTTCTACCTAACCCTATCAAAATTGTATTCAAAAAATGTTTTAAAGGAATCCTAGATTCAGCTGACCAAATCAAAATATTGAAAAAGGAAGATTAAATGCTTTCTTGACCATATCAAAATATTGAGTAAAATATTTACCCTTAAATGGCAGGTTGGTTCCAAAGAAGTAGATTTAAAAGGGATGTTCAAATGAAAGTCATCATTAAACTAATAAAATTAAAGTGTATGTTCAAATGTAAGATGTATTTCTATGAAAAAATTTAAGTGGATAGAATAGAACAATACAAGGGATAGTATTACCTAATTAACCAAGGTTTAAAAGGAAAGGATGCCACTGGATAAACTTATAATAATCCTTTAAAAATAAAATTTAATCAAGCGCTAAGATTTTTAAAATCTACTAGTTTTAGTCTTACTAGCCAGCTAAAGGCTTGGCCTAGCTTAGGTCACCTAATTAGGCAAACCCAAGTTAGTGAAAATAGACTAAACCCTCAATTAAGCTTAATTAATCCAATAAAGCTTTTCTATTATAGTCCTAATTACCTATAAGCCTGCATGAACCCCATCCAGTTTGACTAAATATTTGTTTGGCTATCCATTAGCTAATAAAGAGTGTAACTCGTCATATTGAATGAATCTTTTCAATTTGATCAAAATAGAATACATAAGGCCTTTAACTCCTCCCTATCAAATACCAACACCTTAGTAAAATTCAAATACATAAACTAATTATTATGGTTGTTTGTAGATGAAATTTTAGCCACATGCATTAACCAATGTCTTTAGATATTCTAAAATTTTGAGGGGAAATATTACAATCCTTCATTCCATGCGCGTCCTTAGACTGGAAGAGCTTGAGTGGTAGTGTCCCATAGTCCTCTAACAACTCATAGATGTGACCTTGATTAAACTCCAGTGAACTCAATTTGATGGAAACCTATAATTCAATCAATCCATCTTCAATACTTAATCTCTAAAGGAATAGATCTCCATAGGGTTAGAAAAACATATTGAAATTAAATTCCCACTCAAATCATCACAGTATAGCTGTTAGAAAAACCCAAATAAATTTAGATAGGGGTATAGGACATTGTGAAACAAATATTGAGTTAACGCAATATAATTATTAGATAAATAATTTCTTTTTACTAACGACTAACATATTCAATTGGAGGTTGAGGATGAAATATGTATAATTCAATTTATTTGATTAATTGTAAAACATTTGAAGGTTTATTGGATTTAAATCTTAGCCATTTGAACATTGATAGAATTGATGAGGTGAATGCTGTCATTTCATCAAGTCTCATATGTGTTTAAGTGACCAACAAAGTAGAGCTGCATGGAAAAGCATGACACATTAAGTTGTTGATTATGTATTTATGTCAACCTTTTAATTTAAATTTGAAAAATGCTAAAAAATTGATAAGTTCTTAGCTTTTGAAGAAGTGCACAAAATTTAATGAATAACCCCTTTATGGATTTAACTTTTCATCCTTTATTTAATGGAAAAAACCTTATAGTCTAATTTAGCCTATAGTTAGTGTAATGTCCAATAAATAGAGAATCGTGTTTGGTTGAAAAGTTGAGCTTAAAAAAATAATTTTCTAGAATTTAAATTTTGAAATAGAACATTTCATTATGAATGATATATCACATTGGGAGGCGAAGATACCATTCCCTAAAGTGTTCAGATAGAAAAATTATAAGTTCATCATGTTTATCGCAATTAAATTAAAGAGTGAACTACATATGACCCGAAAGGGTCAAAATGATATTTGATCAAATATTTATATTATGGTAATGTAAATAAAATATCAACAATTTCATAATCAAAGTCAGGATAATAAAATGATAAATCTTCTTAGAGAAAGAAGATATTAATAACTATTAATCATTTGAATATGACGATATGGATTTCCTTTGATGTTGATTTTTCAAAAGAAGATTAATTGATCTTTTTTTAAAGAAATTTGATTTTGAAAATTGATTTTGGTTCTTTAAATTTCGTACTAGCACAAGTCTTCATTATTAATTAAATCATAGGAAAACTCAATTTTCTTTGAATAATCTCGATTAAAATAATATTAGAAATTTTTTCTTAGAGATTTTCAAGGATTGATATCAAAGAAGTTAAGTTTAAATTTTTAACTAGGACATGATCAAGTTTGAGCACCTACTTCTAGCAGTCAAAGGAGAAGAAGTAGGAGGTTTTTTGGGATTCTAAAATATTTTAGAAATACCCCAGCCTATCCTATGTGTTGGGATTTAAGTGTTTAATAGAAGAAGATTTTAATTTGAGTTGACGATTTATTAGAAAGTTTGAATTATATTCACAGAAGGTGGCAACTTATGATTTGGGTCAACCCCTGATCCTAAATCTAAATTGGGCATTAGATAATATCCTGAACATAGATAATGTAGTGCAAATATGGACTTACCTTAGCCCGGATTAGTGAGTCGGCTAACCACCTAGGTGCTTAAAATCTTTGCATCTAGTTTCTTTTATGAAAGATTGGTAAAATAGTTGATTAAAGTTTTAAGGAGTCAAGCCAAACATCTAGAGCAGATTCATACTAGTCCCTTGATACATCTTGGGTAAATAATTCTTGAAATAAAATTTAATTAAAATTTTATGCACTTTTAATTGATTTCTAATGCAATGTATACAAATTGACTCGATAAATGCATAAGATTTATATGAAGCAATTTTAAAATTATGCTTAAAAAAAAAGTTTTTCCCTAAAATTTTACAACATCCCAATTACTAGAACTACATCTTAATAGGTTAGGGGGTTTACCATAACCCATTGGTGAGGAGGTGCCTAATAAGGAAGAGAAAGTAATAATATGATGCATGAAAAACATTAGGTGATCTTGAGATTACTTCTCAAACCATTAGAGTTTCCATGTGATCTTGAACATTTTAATTTAATTGAGTAGAAGAATTTTTTGTAATATACCCTCACGAGCCTTTGATTGTTTTGGGTTAAATAAAATATGACATGCAATAAAAAAAAAGCTACAAAAGACATGAAATTTCTACCACAAAATTTATGTAAATAAATAAATCAAATTAATCAAAAAAATTTAATGTCTATGTGGTAACTCCCACTTAATATTAAAACACATGGTTTGAAGAATTTAAAAGTGGCCAGGTACCACAAACAATAACCCAAATTCAACCCCTAAGACAGACACAAGTAACTCTGAGAATGGGATTCTTCTATATCTTCACAACTTTACTCTAAACCAAACAAAAAAGTATTTGTAAAATTAAAAAAAAAAATAATTAAAATAAAATTTGTTCACATCATACTGTACGATTAACCTTCATATTATATTATATATACATCATACAAAAACCTTTGTGATTACATTAGATCAATGATCAAGATAAACTCCATTATTGGATATTATACTGTATGAACCTCCTTTCATATTGTACGATACATGTGTTCATAATCGTTGGGATAAATTCAATTCGGTTGATATGAAAAAATTCTATTTTGTACTATATTAACCTCCATTTGTATTATTTGGTACACGTGTCAGAATCTATTGAGATTAATTCAATTATCCGTTATAATCATAATTGCACTCTATATTGTACAAAAAAATATTCGTGTTATACATTACCTTTAATCAAAAGTCATTCTAATGAATCCTCGGATGAACATAATTATTTAAGATCATTCAGTATGATATTGATCATCTAGTACTACACTGACCACCTTTTCCAACAAGTTGTCCAGATTATTTAACTCTTATGATCGTACTCTATAATCTCATAACGTGCTTTATTTTTAGCTAAAAATCTATAAAGGGAGGGATTTTTCCTTAACTCAAACCACTCAACTTTTAATTTCTTTCTCTTCTCAAACTCTTACCCCCACAACCCTACAATTCTCAAATGGCCAGAGGTAGCAAGTGAAGCTGATTAACAAAGGGAGGCTCTTCCTCTAATTGCCCTATCAACAATCACTTTCAATCTGCTCAAAATGAAGATGTGTAGTACCGATATACGGAGTATTTCATAACTCATTTAAGAATGCTCAATCAACATGCCCTGAACTTTGAGTTGATGAACCTATTTGCTTTGATAACTCATCACTTTCTTCTCAGAATCAATGCTGAAACCTACACCATGTCCTCCATTGTCAGTCTTCACCATGTATAATCACTAAGGAAGGTTTAGAGGAATATATCCAACTTTCTACTAAAGGATCCCATCCATAATCCAACCCCTCTAGAAGTTATTATTGTTGTAGTAATTTAAATTTCACTATCCATAATGTAGCCTTGAACCAAAACCAACCTTTTTTTCATTCCATAAATAAGAATGCAAGAGTTATCCAGCATGTTCTTCATACCTATAACACCTCATAATACCCCTTAATAGTAGTGAGAGTATTACTAACGTAAGTATAACATTTTCATCATTTAATCAGATGAGACTTTTGAATATATAAACAATTTTATAAAACATACAATTGTTTTCATTCATCAAATGATTAGAAGCACTTAATAAATTAAAATTTAAAAAAAATAAACATACAAAGACACTAAAAAATTGAAATAAAATTCGAAGAAAAACATTACATAACCTTCTACATACCCCTAAAGTTTATCCATAAATACTTTAAATACTAAAAGATAACACAAAAGAACTTTCAACCTAATTAACAATAACTTTATCCTTTTCTTTCCTTTTAAGAACAACCAGTATGTTAATAATTGGTGAGTTGTGAAGCTCAAAAAGATATGCATACATAAATAGTAATAAAATTGCATATAAAGATTACAAGATTGAAATCATAAGTTCAACCAAATTATGAAATTCTCAAACAATCAAATATGATATAAAAATTTTAATTTAATGTAGACTATACTGAATATCAACTTTAAACTTCCATAAGATTAGATTTAATTACATATACATATCTAATTGAGCCTAGTTAAGCCTGGCATTATCACTATTAAATTAATTAGACGTCCCTTTTGCCTCTCTAGGATCCCTTTTTCCCCTACCTTCTATGTAGGTATCACATAATCTAAGGTCTCTTTTGCCCCATCGACAATATAGGTTTCATAATGGGTCCCTTTTGCCCACCTATTTTTATAGATTTCCTATCATAAACTAGCCAATCTTAATTAACGTGATATTCAACATACTTCATACATTCATAATTCAAAATGATTTGTATCTGCTATAGACTTTCCATTATATATATAATCATACATCTATTTTAGGAAGATTTTCATAGACATAAAGTTAAAAATGAAATATATATTTACAATATTATTAATTAAGAAAATATAGAAATAAGCATACTTAGTCATCTATCAAATTTTCCTTATTCTCATGGATATGGAGTTGTGAACATTTCAACGTATTATCATAATTACTAATAAAATTCTCATAATGCATTTCATTTATCAATACACTGACATTACATTAAAAGTATAATTAACATTACTAATCATTGTAATTAGAACTAATTACATAACTTATTTTGTTGATGAGCTGCCTCTTCCCATTCTACACCTAGTGACTTTCAACTTTGGTAAACTATCCCAAAACTTTCTCTCTGCATATATCCAGGAAATTCCTACCTATAATTGTTAGCAGTTGGTATACTTGTTTTAGAATGATTATTATCTTTTTAGAAAGTTAAAACATTATAAGAATATACCAAAATACTTATATTTTATCTTTTTCTTCAATTCTGTATTATTCTTCATTCCTCCAACCTAATCTCTTAATCTCTCTTTACTACTTCTACAATTAGTTTGCACACTCATATAAAAATTAAAATTCATCACATTGTTATATCTAAATCTTGATAATAATTCTTAAATACTTTTCATTAAATTATGTTAATATCTGTAAACTCTTGCACCATAAAAATCTATGCATAAATCCAAGCAATACTCTAAACCAATTCTTTCATTTAGTGCAATATTATGAAATTCATAGAAATGAACTGTACCACCAATTGCTATAGGAGTTCCTATGAATTCCCTAAAAGATCTGCGGCTTCCTCTACAGTCCCAGGAGATCAAAGCTGAAATCTTTTATACGGAATTAACATTCTACTGCAAAAAATTACAGGAGCAATACTGAATTCTTCTCCAATGCTTAAAATATAGGAATTCCAGACAAAATGATAGGATAAAGGAGTGGACTCACTACAAAACTTATCTCTCTTCTTATCCAACCCAAAGGAAATATCTATTCAAATAGAATTTTTATATTTTGCATTAAATTTCTATTGATTTTTATTTATCATTATTTTACAATTAGTAATAAAGTATTTTTAAGCTTATTTAATTTTAAAAATAATGGTTTGAATTTTTATTACGTGTAAATTAGTGTTCTTACAATTCTTCCTTAATAGAATTTCATCCTCAAATATCAACTTTTCATATATAATCAAATGGGTGAGGAAACCTCTACTTCAAATCTTCCTCTTTATCCCATGTATCCTACTTTATTGACCTATACTTCCATTTTATTTTTGCAAAGTAGTCATTCTATTTCTTAGTTTGCAAACAACCTTTTCCAATATCCTTTTAGGTCGTTCTACGTAAGTCAAATCCTTATAAAGCTCAATTTCATTATAATGAACTCTGAATTTCATCTGTAACACATTTTTTGAGAATTGAAATATGAAACACATTATGCACATAAGACATTTCTGGAGGTAATGCCAACTTAAAGTTATTCATCTTATTCTTTCAATGAATTTAAATGTCCCAATATAACAAAGACTAAATTTTTCCTCCTTGATCAAATCTAGAAACACCCTTCATTGGTCTCACCTTTAAGAATACAAAATCTCCCACTTCAATTTATATCACTTTATGTTTGAAATCATAGTATTTCTATTGGTGATCATGAGCTACTTTTAATCTATCACTAATTAGTTTGAACTTTTTAGAAGCCTGTTACATGAATTTTGGACCCAACATTTGCCTTTCGCAACCTTGAAACCAACTCAAGGGAGTTCATAATTTCTATCATATTATGCTTCATATAGAGCTATCTTGATAGTAGATTGGTAGTTGTTATTGTATGTGAACTCAATAAAAGGAATATGGTCTTTTTAACGACCTCCAAAATCTAGAATAAATAATCTTAACAAACTTCTAGCGCTTGAATTAATCATTCAGATTGCCCATCTATCTATGGATGAAATGCAGTAGTGAAATTTAATCTTGTCCCACACTTTCATAAATATTGTTTCATAATTTATATGTAAAACATCCATTCCTATCTGACATAATAGCCTAAAAAATTCCATGTAATTGGATGATTTCCTTTACAAATAACCTAGCTAACTTCTTCAAGGAATTAGTCTGAAAGATAAGTAGGAAATGGGCCAATTTTGTTAATTTGTCAACCACAACCCATATACAATCATGCCCTTGCCTTGATCTAGGGAATCCTTTAACAAAATCCATGGCTATTTCATTCCACTTCAATTCATGAATTCATAATGATTGCATTATTCCACTAGGTTTCTGATGCTCAACTTTAACAACATGACAATTCATATTTAGCCACATAATCTATCACTTCTCTTTTCATTCCAGGCCTCCAAAATAAAGTCTTTAAATTCTTATACATTTCTATATTTCTTCGATGAATTGAAAAACTAGAATTATGAGCTTCTTCGAAAATCTCTTGAACAAGAATTGTTTCCTTTGGTATCCATAAATAGTCATTGCTCGTGATTCTTCCCTGTTCATCAACACTGAGATCTTTTATTTTTCCTGATTAATTTTGTTCCATAATATTTTGATTTTCAAAACTATTCTTCTAAGTTTTAGTGATTCTTTCTTCAATTGAAGGATGAACTGTCATCTGGTTTAGACTAATAGAGTACTGATCTCCTTGCATTCGAACTTCTAATTGTAAGGCTTCCATTTCTTTAATAAATCCTTATTCTATAGTCAGCATATTCAAATGAGTTTTAGATTTTATGCTCAATGCATCAACTATTATATTAGCCTTCCTCGGATAGTATTAGATATAAAGATCATAATCCTTTATCAATTCAAGCCATCTTTTCTTCCTCAGATTTAATTATTTCTAGCTAAATATATATTTCAAACATTTATGATCTATAAATATTTCACATCTAACACCATAAAAGTAGTTTCTCTAATGTTTTAATGCAAATACCACTAAACCAATTCTAAATCATGAAAAAAGAATAATTATTTTAATGAGGCTTCAATTGTTTAGAAGCATAAGCAAAACCATCTTTATTTTGCATCAACACAAAACCTAATTCCTTTTCAAGAATCATCATTGAATAATTGAAATCCCTTAGTTCCAAAAGGAATTGTTAACACTAGTGCAATTGTTAAACATTGTTTCCACTCTTGAAAACTCTACTTACGATCATCAGTCCACTCAAATTTTATATATTTCCTAGTCAACTTGGATAAAAGCAAAGCAATTTGATGAAAGCCTTTTACAAATTATTTGTAATATCATATTAATACCAAGAAACTTGTAACTTCTATCACATTAGTTTCTCTTGGCCAATCCACTACTTCCATTATTTTTTTCTGGATCCTTAGATATTCCTTCTCTACTGATAATTTGCCCCTAGAAGAATTTTTTCTTCAGCGAGAATTTACTCTGGAATAATTAGAAAATAATTTATGTTGCCTCAATAATTCTAGATAAATTCTAAAATGATATGTATGCTCTTCATCATTCTTGTAATAAATTAGAATATTATCAATAAAAATGATTACAAATTGATCTAAATATGACTTAAAAATTCTATTCATGATGTCCATAAAAACTGTTGGGCATTAGTTAGTCCAAAAGGCATAACTAAAAATTCATAATGCCCATAACTAATGCAAATAGTAGTCTTGTCAACATAACCTTCTTTCACTCTAACTTGATGTTAACTTGATCTCAAATCAATTCTGTAGAATATATAAGATCTACTAATTGATCAAATAGATCATCTATTCTTGAAAGAGTGTCCTTATTTTTAAGTATCACCATATTTAGTTCTTTGTAATCAATATAGAGTCGCATTGAACCATCTTTTTTCTTAACAAATAATATAGGTGCACTCCAAGGAGATAAACATGGTTTGATAAATCCTTTTTCTGTCAATTAATTTTTTTTTTTTTGAAAACCAATGCATCTTAACGCATTAAACCCAAAGGGAAAAAAAACAGATACAACTCAGTCAAGAATAACCTGAAGCATTACACTCCTCCTTCAAACAACATAAGAAAGAAGGAGGAATGGAATTCCCATGAAGATCTTTACACAAAAAAGATCTTTCTAAAGACATAGTAGCACACATGTCTGCTAATTTATTACCCAGTCTACTAGAATAAGAGAAAATAACTAGCTTGAAATCAAGTAAAAAAGCCAAACTATCTTCAATAACCTTGCTAACCTTCCATTTTTTGATTGCATTTTGAAGCAAGTTAATGATGTTCCGGTTATCCCCTTCAATGATAACTCCATGTGCTTCAAACATCCATTCCTTCACCACATTCTTCAAAAACAAAATAGCACATAATTCTAATTGAGTTGCATCCCAGTGTTGTAGTGGTTTATAGAAAGCTAGCAGGAATAGACCTCTGTCATCTCTAGCAACCCCTCCAATTCCAGCCCTGTTGTTCTTCATTAGAGCACCATCTACTTTAATTTTAATCCATCCGGGAGGTGGGGGATGCCAATGAGAAGACAACAAAAGCTGTTTAGCATCCCAGTTGTTCGGTTGAAAATTTGAAAAATTGCTCTTTACCGCTAAGGAAATAGCATTGGCTGCAATTGAATTATCAGAATCCTCCTTGTCTGTATGGATTAATTTGCACCTACTCTTCCATACCAGCCATACAGTTGTATAGAACAAGTTTGCAACAAGACCTTCTCTCCCTACCATCTTCTGAAGACCTACCAGGCAATCCTCAAAGCAATCGAAAACTGGAACATGAAATCCACTTTTTCTATCAATTCAACCAACTGACTTTTTAATTATTGTAATTCCATAGTTTCCATTCTATAAGGTGTTTTCACTATTGGATTTGTTCCATGTTGAAGATTTATTGAAAAGTTAACCTCTCTTTGTGGAGGTAAATCCTTCTATTCCTTAGATAAAATATGAACAAATTCATTTGCTGTAGGAATATAATTTATATCATCACTTTTCTCTTCAGTTGCTTCTAACTTTGTTTAGAAAACTAAGTCATCCACCCTTACTTTTATGCACTTAACTAGAAACAATTAAGGATGATATTACTCCTCTTTCACACTAGAAGTAAAATCATTTATCCCCAAGCAAATCAAATATGTACTCTTTATTTCAACATTCAATGGTTACAAAATATTTGACTAACCAATTCATTTCCTATATTATTTCAAACTCCACCAATGGAAGTATTATCAAGTCTGCTTGAAACTTTCTACCAGCTATCATAAAATTAACTGAAGAAAATGTACTGGCTTTTAAATAATTACTCTCAGTAATCCAAAACTCAACCTAGGATTAATATTGATAGGTTTCACATACAAATTATCTCAAAATATCTCAGATAAGAAAAAATGTGATGCACCATATTTAAAAAGTATTATAGCAAGTAGATTTGAGATATTTAAAGTGCTTATCACCACCTCAATATATTCCTTAGCATCTTGAGAAGTTAAAGTAAATACTCATGCTGGTGTTGATCTAATTGCATCAACTTAGGCTACTCCTTGCATTTTCAAAGAAGGTGGCCTAGTACCTTTATATAAATCAGTCCTCTAACTTCTTATGAATTCCTTTCCCCTTGAACAATCTTTAGATTGTTTTTCTTAATATATAATGATTCCCCAAACAAATAACATTTCATTGTGTTCATCAAATATTTTACAGGATGAGATTTTCCATAGTTTGAACAAATTGGTATTGCATGTAATATCATAAACTATTGTTGTTGACTATATTTAATTTTTTTCCCTTTTAATGATGCTCTAGTATGATCACCTTGCCTTTTCTACCATTATTCCCTCATTTTTGCTTGACCAACTTTATATCATTTTCTAATATTCTAGCACTATTCACTAATTTAGCAAAATCCTTTATATGAAGAGGAATTAATGGTTATCTTAATAAATACCTTATACCTTTCAAAAATATATAATATTTTTCCTCATAAGTACTGATAAGCTGGGGAGCATGCCTTAATAGAGCTATAAATTCTTCTTCTTATTGAATAATAATTTTTGCTCCTTTCTTTAGATTTATAAAGCTCTCTTGCATTGATTGTCTTGCTGATGAACGTACATACCACTCTATAAAGACTTGCTCAAACTCTTCTCAGATAATTTGATCTACTACTCTACCTTTGAATTTTTTTAGATGATGTCCCATCTATGACCTTTTTTCTTCACCTTTTAACATAAAGATGGTCACGGATACATGTTGATTCTTAAGGCATCTCATTCCATTTAAAATAGACTTTATCTTGATGATCCAGTATTCAACACTTTTGGCATCAACTTCCCCTTTAAATAATGGAGGTTTTAAACTCTAGAAATCCTCTAGATGCTTATCCACTAATGCCCCAATAGGATCATTTACCTCAACATTTGCACTACTACCAAGAGTGGTAGGAGTGGCTAGTGTAATAATAGGTGAAACATGTGCTATAGATCCCATTATAGGTTGTATTATTTACATCATCTGCTTCATCATACTCATCATTTACATTTGCATTACATTCCCTGACATTATATTAGCAGTCTCAGTTCCTACTTATGTGTGATCTATTCTTGGTGCACTGCCTCCTGTTGGTACTATATTTTAAGGATCCTCGGAGATCTTTATAGGCTGAGATAACTGACCCTCATCCCTTTCAAGAATTCTTTCGACTATTATATCTCTAATGCATTACATAAAAAGTTATGCATTCATATAATCATGTAATTTTATTTATATGTTATTTTCATATACTTAGTTACATGATGTTACTTTCATATGCTTATAAAAAAAAATTCCAATAGCATTAAAATGAAGAAGAGAAGCCTAATACAAACTACTAAGTGATAGAACATTTATCACTTTCCTCCTTTAAAAAATTAAGAAAAAAAGGAGGAATCTTATTACAATCTAGCTCATCCCAAAAGAAATCACCTTCTAGAGCTAAGTTAGCAAAACAATCTGCTAACTTATTACAATTCCTAGAAATGAAATGAAATAAAAAAAAAATACCAAAATCTTTTAAAAAAGCCATATCCTCTGCTACTTCCTTATTTATATCCAAAGAAGCTTTGCCAACTGATTTGTGTAAATACTTCTTAACATTGTGACAATCCCCCTCAATTATTATATCTTTAGCTTCCATTATCCAATCTTTAATGGACTCCTTCAAGGCATGAAAAGCTAATAATTAAAGATATCCAACATCCCAACGAGTAGAATTATAATCAAAAGTAGCTAAGAACCTACCCTTATGGTCCCTAAAAACACTGCCAATACCAGCTTCATTATATTGTAAAAGAACCGTATCAATATTTACTTTAATCCATTCGGAAGGAGGAGGGTGCCAAGAATTCAAGGATAGCATGAGCTGGTTAACACCCCAGTGATCTAAAAATATATTAAAGTTTAATGAAATGGAATCAATGTTAAGAGAGTTGCTACTAGCATGTTTTACATTCTTGCAACTTATATAGTTTTGATGATTCCAAATATTATTGTTTTATGTGTAGTTATCTCCTAACACTTTTTGAAAAATTTGTTTTTTCTCTTGTGTGTACTAACATTTCAAGAAAATTGATCTCTAAACTAAGAAGACTTCAAATCGAATTCAGCATACAATCCTTTGCAAATTGAAGCTTTAAATTATTTTTTGAATTGAGAGGGAGTGATTGTAATTGAGTGAATAAACACATACACTTAAGGAGATCTTACAAAATTTGTACTGATCGTACGGGATGATCAGGTCAGTTATCTCCTCATAGGAGCAATGGAACGAACAGGAGTTGAGGAAATGTTTCTAAGTCCTGATCGCCCAGGAAGAAATTATTTTCATCCCAAGATGAGTTGGGATCTGTAAAAATTTTGTTCAGACAAAATCTATAATCGTGCTAGGACGAATTCTTCTTTGTAAAAATTTTGTCCAGACGAAATCCAAATTGTCCCAGGATGAATTCTTCTCTGTAAAAATTTCGTTTAGAAGAAATTCATTATCGTGCTAGGACGAGTTACTCTATGTAAAAATTTCATCCAGACGAAGTCATGTTCGTCCCAGGATGATGTGAACCGACTTACCAAAGTTGGTTACGTCTTGTAGTTATTTGGGAACTGACATATAGTATAATTGATCGTACCGGATGAACCTAGTTCGTACGGGATGATGATCGTGTACGAACATAGTTTGTATCAATATTCATTAGAATCATTTCCAACACTTTAAGTAAAATTGTCCAGGATAATCCATGATTGTACAAGACGATTCATTTCATGTTGACTTGAAAAATTTGCAGTTTTGGACGGTTTTTCTTGTCTCTCCTATATGTAGTCCAATTTAGACTACCACCCAATCTTTTTTCCATTTGATCTTCATGCCTAATTAAAGAAGAGTCAAGGAGAGAGTGTGAGAGAGCATTCAAAATAGGATTCCTACCACAGGAGCGTGAAGGCTTCGCTTGGTGTTCAAAGGTAAAAATCTGTACTTGTGATTTGGGATTACTTCACTCTTTTATTTTTTCCTTCTAGATTTCTTGTGAGGAGATTTGTCAAGGAGATCTGGTTCTCTGCCGACACTTGGAGAGTGTGAACAGCCAAAGGGTTCTCTACCCACACTAAAAGAGTGTGAAACGACAAAGGGTTCTCTGCCCACACTAGGAGAGTGTGAAAGGATAAAGGGTTCTCTGCCCACACTAAGAGAGTGTGAAAGGATAAAGGGTTCTCTGCCCACACTAGAAGAGTGTAAAAGGACGGACGATTCTCTGCCAACACTGGGGATAAGGGTAAAAGGAGGACGGTTCCCTGCCACACCGTGTAGTGGTGGAATGAGTTTTTGTAAAGGCTTCAACGCCTTGCTGTGGGTGCTAAAGGAGAGTAACTAGTGGTATTAGTGCAATACTCGGAGGGTGCCTCTGTGGAGTGGATGTAGGTCTGGTTTTGATCGAACCACTATAAATATGGTGTTCTTTACTTTTCCACTTTTTATTTTGTTTATCATTTACTTGTGGATGAAATTTTTTTTTCTAAACAATTCACTAACAATTAAGTTTTAATTTCCAAAGTTTAAAAAGAGGGTTCAAATTTTTTTAATTACCAATTCACCCCCCTCTTGGTTAGCCACTGGGACATAAGCTTAGGTTTAACAACCTAATTCATTGTGAATGAATCTCAACAAGTGGCATTTGAGCTATGTTTCAAAATCATAAGTTTAGACTACTTTCTGATTAACGTAGATGGCTACATTTGGAAACCGAAACACGCATGAGGATTACTCTGTTACTAGACCTCCACTGTTTGACAAAATACCTTTTGATTCTTAGAAAACTTGCTTGTCTACTTTTTTACAGTCACTTGATTATCGTTTGTGGATGTTAGTTTATGAAGGATATACAAAACCAACTAGATTAGTTCATGGAGTTAGATTTGAAACACCTTTTGCAGACTGGACTGTAGAAGAATGTGATTTAGCATAACTAAATGCCAAATGCTTGAATAGTTTCTTTTGTGCTTTAAAATTAGAAGACTACATGCTGATTTCCACTTACAAAAGTGTAAAGGAAATATGGGATAGACTTTGTATAACATATGAGGGGACTAATGATATTAAGTAATCTAGACTTAATATCTTGTTGCTTGATTATGAACTATTTCGTATGAAATCAAATGAATCTATTTCTGATATGTACACAAGATTCACACAAATAATGACATCTTTGCATGCATTAGGTAGGGAGTTAATAAATGCTGAAATGGTTAATAAGATTCTTTGTTGCTTACCTACTCCATATGATGCTAAAATTACCGCAATTATAGAGTTTAAGGATTTAAACATTTACTCTATTGACAATCTTCTTGGTTCACTTATTGTTTACGAGCAAAGAGTTAGTCAAAGTAAGGTTGATGCAGGTGAACCACGAAGGGAGAAAATTATAGCACTGAATGTGGAAGAGTCTGAGAGTGAACACTCACAACCTGAAGAAGAAGACGACATCGCATTGATGACTAGACAGTTCAAAATCTTTCTGAAGAGGAAGCAAAAAAGATGCCAACAATGGAATAGAGGTAAATTCAATTGAAATGCCAAGGTTTCTAATGAAATTATTTTCTATGAGTGCAGGAAACTTAGACATGTAAAGACGGAATGCCCAAAACTCAAATCCAATCCTAGCAAGGAGAAATTGGAGGAGAAACCAGTTGTGAAGAAGGGCAAGAAAATGTTCAAACAAGCTTTTTGGGCGGACTCACCTTCAGACTCGTCAGAAACAGAAAAGGAAGAGAAAGTCACTAATTTATGCTTAGTGGCCGACAATCTTGATTAGTTAGATCAATAAGAGGTATGTGACTTAACTTATGATGAACTATTTGAAGTTTCTGAACACATGCATGAATCATATAAGAAAATGAAGAAAATGCATGTTAGCCTTAGTTTAGAATTGGAAAAGCTTAAAAAATAATATGAAATCCTTAGACAAGATCATGCTTTGATTGATAACAATCACATGAAATTACTTGATGAGTTTGATGACTTGAATAAAAGTCATGAGAATTTAAAATCATTCTATGCATAACTCGAAAAAGATTTTAAGAATTCTAAGGATGAATTTGAGAGCAAACTTTATAGAACCAATTATACAAATCAAATTTTGGAAGATATGAATTTATTTTACAAATTAACGATAAAAGCTCTCGAGGATAATAGGATACCTCTTAAACTTGAAGATTTTACTAATCCTATTCTATATCCTAAATTTATGCAATCCCTGAAAAGACAGATGAATGTTAGATGACTTAGGAATCCATTTCCTAAAGTAAAATGTAATACTTGTGGATTGTTTGGACATATAGCTAACACCTATACTTTGAAGATGAAAACTAATTTGGTGTGGAGGCCAAATATATATAAACCTAGACATATCATACATGCATCTGATTATAAATTACTAAAAGGTGAACCCAAACTTGTTTGGGTTCCCAGGTCTAACGTTTAATAATTTTTCAGGGTCGCTTTCACACAAGACCTCGTGAGAGCATATGGTACCTGGACAGCGGATGTTCAAAGCACATGATTGGAGATGCTGCTCAATTCATAACGCTGGAAGCCAGGAGTAGAGGCAAGGTTACACTTGGAGATAATACCATAAGGAAGGTGGTTGGGACAGGTATGATTGAAGATTTAAAGAATTTTTTCATAGACAATATATTATTGGTTGAAGGCTTAAAACATAATTTGTTAAGTATAAGTCAACTATGTGATAAGTGTTACTATGTAGAATTTTTTCCTACTAGCTACATATTAAGCTTAAATGGTAAAGATGTTTTGAATGGAAAAAGGGTAAATAATGTTCATATGCTAGATTTAAATTACATTCAAACTCCTACTGCTTTTTGTTTGAAAACTGTATCTGATGAATTATGGCTTTGGCATAGGAGACTTTGTCATTCTAGCATTAAAAACCTTAGGAGGATTACCCAAAAGACCTTAGTGAGAGGTATACCTAAACTAGACTTTACTAAGGACCACCTTTGTGATGCATGTCATCTAGGAAAGCAAGTGAAGTCCTCTTTTCATTCCAATAAGGATCTTAGAACTAGTAAACCTTTAGAGATTTTACATATGGATCTTTTTGGACCAGTTGGAACTATGAGTCTAGGAATAAAGGTATACAGATTTGTGTTTGTGGATGATTACTCAAGATTCACATGGGTTAGATTTCTATTTCATAAGAATGAATCATTTGAGGAATTTAGAAATTTTTTGACCTGGATTCAAAGAAAACTAGGGTATGAAATTATTTCTATACAAAGTGATCATGGAAGTGAAATTGAGAATGTGAAATTTGATGAATTTTGTAAGGAAAAAGGAATTGATCACAACTTTTCTGCACCTAGAACCCCTCAGCAGAATGGGATAGTCGAAAGAAAAAATAGAACATTAATAGAAGCCGCCGGAACAATGTTGGCAGAATACTCACTTCCAAAATATTTTTAGGCTGAGGCGGTTAGCACTGTATGTTATGTTCTGAATAGGGTGAATGTATGATCTAAATTGAATAAAATACGCTATGAGTTGCTAAAAGGGATAACACCAAATTTGTCTCATTTACATATTTTTTGTTGTAAGGTGTTCATTCATAATAATTGGAAAATCTGCCTTAGAAAAATTTGATCCAAAATCAGGTGAAGAATTTTTGTTGGATACTCAAGTGTTGGAAAATATTATAGAGTATTCAATAGAGGAACTTTGGTAATTGAGGAGACTACACCTATTGTATTTGATGAATCTAGAAATATAAAAGAGCCAAATATTGTAAAAGATGAAATTGAGATTAACTCCCAAAGATTGATAAATTGAATTTGGAAGAAAATGTCAAAGAATATTTGGAGATAGAAAACCCTTTGCCTAGAGATTTGAGATTTTCTAAAACCACCCAAGGGAATTGATTATAGGTGAACCAATTGAGGGTGTAAGGACTAGGCGTGGATTAAATAAAGAAGTCAATCAATCAGCCTTCATTTCAACTATAAAACCACTAATATTGATCAACCACTTTCTGATGAATTTTGGATTTTGGCCATGTAAGAAGAGTTGAATAAATTTGTGAGAAATAAAGTTTGGAAATTAACTACAAGGACAAAAGATCAAAGTGTAGTTGGAACTAAGTGGGTATTTAAAAATAAAATGAATGACTCATGAGTGGTCATTAGAAATAAGGCTAGATTAGTAGCTAAAGGGTATAACCAGATTGAAAAGATTAATTTTGAGGAGACTTTTACCCCTGTAGCTAGACTTGAAGCAATTAGGGTTTTGCTAGCCTTTGCCTGTTTTAGAGGTTTCAAATTATTTCAAATGGATGTGAAAAGTGACTTTTTAAATGGGGTAATTCAAGAGGATGTTTTTGTAGAATAACCTCCAAGTTTTGAAAATTCTAAATACCCAAATCCTATTTTCAAGTTGAAAAAGGCATTATATGAATTGAAACTAGGGCTTGGTATAAGAGGTTGAGCACCTTTCTGCTTGAAAGATCTTTTGAAAAAAGAAGTATGGATATAACTCTCTTTTTGAACAAATGTGGAAAGGATATACTCATTGTTCAAATTTATGGGGATGATATCATTTTTAGATCTTCAAATAAAAATCTTTGTGATGATTTTTCTAAAATAATGAATAGTGAATTTGAGAAGAGTCTAATGGTAGATTTAAGTTACTTTCTAGGTTTTAGCATTAAGAAAATTAAGGAACAAACATTTCTAAGTCAATCAAAGTATGTTAAGGAAATCCTCAAAAAGTACTAAATGGACAATGCTAAACATGTAAGTACACCAATGAGTTCCTCAGTTCAGTTAGATAATGACCCTAAAGGAAAATATGTTGATCAAAAGAAATTTAGAGGGATAATTAGATCTTTACTTTACTTGATTGCTAGCAGGCCCAATATCATATTTAGAGTTTGCTTGTGTGCTAGATTTCAATCAGATCCAAAAGAATCACATTTGACAGCAGTGAAAAGGATTTTAAGATATCTGTTAGGAACTTAGAACTTAGGAATTTAGTATCCTAAGTTTGGCTCTTCATTTGAAATAATTGGTTATTTAGATTCTATGGTTGAAACAACAGTTGATTGATTTAGGATTGTCTATAGGCACTATTCCAATTTATTGTGAAAACACTAGTGCTATTTGTATTTCTGAAAATCCTATTCAACATTCAATAACCAAACACATAGACATAAGGAATCATTTCATAATGGATCATGTATCCAAGGGAGAAATTGAACTCATTCATGTTACAACTGAAATTCAACTTACAGACATTTTTACAAAACTTTTAGCCTTTAATACTTTTAGTGCATTAAGAACAAGTCTTTGTGTGATTGATTTAAATGCTTAAATAAAAAATGTTCTTACAACATTGATGTTTGTTTATTAATTAAATGTTTTTTATGTGTTTATGATTTTGTTTGTGTGTTTTTTCTTTTTAGATTCTATGTTTCATCATTGTTTTTGATATTTATTTTGTTTTGTTTTGTTTTTGAGTTATAGTTTTTATTTGAGTGCAAAATTTTTTTTAAGTCATCATCGTCCGGGACAAAATTTTTACGTACAGGTTGATTTGTATAATGTGTCAAAGTGTCAGATTTTAAACCGTTTACATGCAGTTTTTTAGTGTTTAATGGTCACTTCGTCTAGACGATCGTTATGATCATACAGGATAATTTTTTTCAATCGATTGGATGAATGAATGAAGAGATTGAATGGATAAGGTAGTTTTTAATACGAGCTTCATACGTATGAACCTTTGGTTCATCTGGATGAACACATGTCAGTTTGATGTAGGGGACGGTTTCAACTACCATTAAAATGATATAAGTTCTGATCGTCCCGAGATGAACACGTGTTCAACTGTACGATCAGACTGGTCAAAAGTCTATACGAAAGGATGCTTCGTAAGTCACGTTGATTATGAAAAGTTGTTTCATTTTAGTCGTATAGGATCATCTGTATGAAATATTTTTGCACGGCACAAAAGAAAATTTCGTATAAGTCAAATTATTTTCGTCTGGTACGAACGAATTGTTTTTCAATAAATAGGCGGTCTTTTCAACTCAATTGTCACATGCTAAATATCACTTTCAACTCATTTCTTACTCTGGATCATTTTCAAATGGCCAGTTCAAGTAAGAGTTAAAAGGTCTTAGCGAAGAAGCCACATAGCAATTCGTCCGAAAACTTTCTGTCCAAAGCAAATGAGGATTCTTTTCCTAGATTTTCTTATGCCAAAATAACTCCTTCCCAAATTTTAATTCAAGAAGATATTACCTTTCAGGTAATGCGTTTATTTGCTTCGACTCAGTTTCACTTTATCCTTACTCTGGTCTACCTCTATAACAAAGAAACCTTCAACTACTTCCTAGCCAATATGTCCTTCAATTCTGACCATTCTGTGATTCGCTCTTTTGTTTTTAAACAAAAAGTTTAAATCACTAAACATGACTTAGGAGCTTTTTTAAATTTAAGGACTGAGAGAAGTAGAGCCCATACCTTAATCACCAATTATACATATAAATGTTATGAAATCAATAGGGTGATTAGAGGATATGGTTTAACTGAGCATGTGGCTAGGGTATTCGGTCTTGTCCGTAATGCACGCATCATCCATCACGTTCTTAGAACTTCGATCGTCAATCATTCCAAAAGCTGGTGATAGAGTCAATATTACCCCACTTCTTTCCATGGTGACCTTCTTAATCATGAGCAATAAACCTATAGATGAATTCCAACTTATTCTTGACTATCTTTATGGGCTTTCTAAAATTGGCCATGCATAATAGAAAAGAAAGAGGAATATTGCTTTAGGACATTAGTTTCATATGTTCTTGAAAAGAAGTATAACTTGGTTCATCCTGATCATGAATATGAAGAACAGCTCTATTACAATGACGGATCATTTAGAGCGATCTTTAAGGAGGAATCAGGAAAAGCATATGTCATAAGTGATACAGAAGAAGAGCCAGAAGGTGCACCTGCTCCTGCTAATTAACCAAATTATCAGGATTTGGTTCAAAAATTTGATCAGCTAGAGACTCATTTTGATCAGCGCTTTGATCAAATTGAGACTCATCTTCAGCAGCAGGCTGCTCAATATTAATAGGACATGGGTCATTTGAGGGGATAAATGAATGATATCAGTACCAATGTACTTATGTTGAATACATACTTTAATCTCTTTAGTACTGCTCCTCCTCCTCCTCCAAATAAGGGACCGTCTGAGTGATTGTTGCACTTGATGTTTTGTGTTTGTATTGTTATTGTTTATGTGTTAGTTGTTGTTTTCTTTTAGTAGTTTGATGTATTTCTTCTTTATTTTAGTTGTTGTATTGATATCTTGATGAATCCTTGTAATATTTAAAATGATATCAATATAAGTTTTTGTGTTTCGATTTGAATTTACTTTTAAAATGTTTGTTAGACTTTATGTAAATCATCAGATTTTTAATCTTAATCGTGCTATAACCTTAATTGCAAGAAAAATTAAATTCATTAGAAAATCTAATTATTGTAAGTTTAAGTTTTGCTTATAACTTAATATTATTAGAATTTTCTATTTCATGTCTCTTCTTTAGACTTATTATTGTTAATATTATTATTGCACTTGCGATGTTTTCTTATTTTATATTTCACTTTTCAATCATTATTTATGCACTTAGAAATATTTAAAATTTTAGATTATTATTTTTGGAAAGAATAAAATTAATCTTGCAAATTATGTATAAGTATAATAAAAAATCAAAAGGAATGCGCAAATGTTCGCAATGTGAAAAAGAGGCACAAAATAAGCCCAAAGTAAAAATGATGCACAAAAATGTGCCACAACTATGAAAAAGATGCGCAAAGTACCACATGTGGTAGTTATTTCTTTCTAAACTCTTTTAATCTCTATATTCAAATTGATCTTATGTTCATTTCTAATTGATATTGAAATTTTAAATATACAATTTTTTATTCATCCTTATTGCAATGAATTTCTCTATCTTAGTGTCTAAATTGACTTATGACTTTGATAAATTCTTTTTAATATCTATGTTATATCACTTCTTAAATTGTATGAATTTCTCTGATTTGTCTAATGTTTTAATTTTATTTGCAAACATTATTTCAATTACTTTCAAGGTTAAATTGTCAAATAATTTTGATATTTCTACTTACATTTCAAGTATTTTCTTCTTCACTTTTTGATGTTGTCAAAAAGCGGGAGAAAATATTTGTTGTGTCTTGTGTATTTATGTCAAGTGTATTTTTTTTGTATTTTTTTTATTATTTATTTATTTTATCATATGTTTTCGTATTTATGTTGTGATTATTTTTGTTTTCTTTTGTGTTGTTTTGTGTTGTTTAAAATTTTTGAAAAACAAAAACTTAATTTTTTTTAATTCAATTGCCTCCTTATTTTCATGAATTCATCAAGTCAGGGGAGTTTAGGAGATCCTTAGAATTTGAAATCCTACAAATAATAATTATGTTTTGCCATCATCAGAAAAGGTGGAGATTGTTAAGAGAGTTGCTACTAGTATGTTTTACATTCTTGCAACTTATATTGTTTTGATGATTTTCTAAATATTATTATTTTATGTGTAGTTATCTCCTAACACTTTTTGGATGATTTATTTTTGCTCTTGTGTGTACTAACATTTCAGGAAAATTGAACTCCAAACTATGAAGATTTCAAATCGAATTCAGCAAACAATCCTTTGCAAATTGAAGCTTTAAATTGTTTTTTGAATTGAGAGGGAGTGATTGTAATTGCGTGAATAAAACACACACACACTTAAGGAGATCTTACAAAATTTTATACTGATCATACAGGATGATCAGGTCAGTTATCTCCTCGTAGGAGCAATGGAATGAACAGGAGTTGAGAAATTTTTCTAGTCCTGATCGTCCAGGACAAAATTATTTTCATCCCAGGATGAGTTGGGCTCTGTAAAAATTTTGTTCAGACGAAATCTATAATCGTGCTAGGACAAATTCTTCTCTGTAAAAATTCCATCCAGCCGAAATCCAAATCGTCCTATGACAAATTCTTCTCTGTAAAAATTTTGTTCAGATGAAATTCATTATCTTGCCAGGACAAGTTGCTCTCTATAAAAATTTCATTCAGATGAAGTCTTGTTCATCCTAGGATGATGTGAACCGACTTACCAAAGATGGTTACGTCCTGCAGTTATTTGGAAACCAACCTATGGTATAACCGGATTGTACTGGACGAACCTAGTTTGTACGGGATGATGATCGTGTACGAATACAGTTTGTACCAATATTCATTAGGATCATTTCCAACACTTTAAGTAAAATCGTCCAGGATGATCCACGATCGTACGAGATGATTCATTTCATGTTGACTTGAAAATTTGCAGTTTTGGACGGTTTTTCTTGTCTCCTATATATAGTCCAATTTAGACTGCCACCCAATCTTTT
>JADPUM010002255.1:0-57363 GCA_016618105.1 Dendrobium huoshanense | reverse complement strand
GGGCAAGTAATAAAAAACAAAATATCTCCTGGGTAGACCTAGCTTCTGAATCATCAGACCAGGAGCAAGATGATGTTTAAACCCTTGGTTGTGCGTTTATTTGTTTATGTATGTTTTTTTTATTTTATGTGTTTTCTTTGAGTTTATTTTTTTCTTTCATTTCTTTAAAATTTTAAATTTATCATTACTTTCCTTTTTGTGAAGTTCTCTCTGATCAACACACACGTTCACTTTTATAAAAATTAAAAACTTACCGGCTGTTTTTTCTTGAATTCTAACGAAAGTTGTGGTTGACTTATCTAAAAATAGTCATAGGAAGAAAACTCATGATTATCTCTCTATCTCTCCTCTTAAAGAGGTTATTTTACTTTTGATTCAAAATCTTCATCATATTATAAATTGGATCTTGAAACAAATCTTTTTTCATCTCCCTACATTTTATTTATCGCATAGGAATCTTTTGCAAATTCTTGAATCTACCTTATAAAATTTTTAATCAAATAATTCATTTTGTCAATAAGATGGGTTTACTTTTATTTTAAAGATTTTAGAATTGTAGCATATTCAAAAAAAAAAAAAAAGTGGCCAACGATGCCAAAAATAAAAGATGAGCAATGACGCCAAATTAAAAAAAAAGGATACACAAAGTCTATCAAAAATTAAAAGATGCGTAGTGCGCCATCCAATTGTCAAGAGGCATAAAATGAGCCCAAAAATTATAATGCTTACCATTCTTGTACTTCTTAAAGCTTAAAGAAAACCCTTGATACTTTCGATATTTGAGTTTGAGAATCATGATTCCTGATTCAATAATTGGTGCATTAATTTTCTATTAGATATGTTTTATGGAACGAGTTTTGGAAAATTTATTAATTTTTCTCTAATTTGTTCATTAATTTAGATATTGGATTAAAAAGTTTTTGAGCCTTTAAAAGAACTTGAGTTTGAATTAACAAATTCTGAATTTCTAACCTTTTATGGGCTATGCGTTGTCAATATAATCCTTCTAAGTTTTTGAATAAAATCAAGAGGTAACTTTTTCATTTTAAGAATATCTGATTTTGTCTTCAATTGATCAAGGATCATTTTTTGTCTTTTAATCATTTTTTTATTATCTTAATCGTTTGTGCCCCTTCTCTTTTTGATAATGTCGAAGGGGGAGAACGTACTGTTGTATTTGTATTTATATTTTAATTTGTACTTTTATTATTGTATTTATATTTGTATTTGTATTTGTACTTGTTTTAAAATAAAAATTAAAAAAAAAATTTCTTCCTATGGTTATTCTAGTGAGGGGGAGATTAGGAGAAAATGTTTTCAATTTTACTAATTCAACCAGTTATATTTGCCATCATCAAAATAGGGGAGATTGTTACAACTCGAGCTTACAAGTTTATATTTTTTGATGATAACAAATATTGTGGTTCACTTTCTACTGTCTATACGTACTTGAATTTTATGTTTATTTGTGTGTCTGTTAACTTTTCAGGACTACGATGCACCACTCAAGGCTCAAGATTTGGGAGAATTGTTTACTTGTAATTCTCACTGATGTAATTTTTTATTTTTCAAGTCATGTCCTGTAGGGATGCTTGCTTGCTTTGTAACCTTGTACACACACTTGGGAATTTTTCTGTTTGATTTAGAGTTTATTATTTTTGGTCACATCATCCGGGATGATCCGTACATCATCCTGGACAATCTGTTAAAAAAATAGAAATCCTAATTAGGGCATCTTAGCCATGGAAATCATCATATCACATTATCCTGGATGACTTTGTATCGGCCAGGACGATAGGCTCAAAACAAAAAGAATTAACTGCCAAAACAATTTAGGTATTAGTTATTTTTGGACATCATCCAGGGCATCATCCTGGATCCTCCTGGCCGATCCAGTACAATTTTGCCTAAATTAATCTGGTATTTAAGGAAAGCAATTAGAACTTGATTCCATGATTAAATCATCCTAGAAGATCGCAGGATTAGCCGGGATGATACGTTGGATGATATGAACAAATTTCTTCTGATCATCCCAAATCATCCTGGCTGATTAGTCTTAAATTGCACTGATCGTACATGATAATATTTATATCGTCATGGACGATAAATCAGCAAGTTGTAATTATTGTGCTCATTTTGAGCTCCTCTATTTAAACTTTGATAAGGCACATGGTATGTGTCTTTGGCAGCAATTGTAGCTTCGTTCTTTTGAAGGGAACTTGAAGAAAGAGCTTGAAAGGGAGAGAGGAAAGGGTAGAGTTTGAGAGAGGGAGAAGATCCATGGAGTAGGTTTCAAGGGAGTGTGGAGGGGGATTTCACATGATTGCTCTGGCGAGCTTGCACCTTAGTACCATCAGATTCAAGGCTTATCTTATGGGAAGTTTTAGGTAGAAGAAGATCTCTTTGGTGTCAAAAGATCCGGCTACTCCGCCACATCGGGGAAGTTGGAAGTGATTTTGTTAAGGCTTCTCTGCTTAGCTATGGGGGCTAAATGAGAGACACTGAGTTTAGTGCAATACTCGGAGGGTGCCTCCGAGGAGTGGTCGTAGGTCAATGTTTGACCAAACCACTATAAATCTGATGCGGTCTTTCCTTTATTATTTTTGCTTTTAATTTTTGCATTACGTTTTCTTTGTGGTGAATTTTAGTTTGGTTTTACTTTTTATTGTGAAATATTTTTTTAAAATAATAATTCACCTCTTTCTTACTTAGCCTTGGGCTAGTTCATATGGGCCTAACATCCCTAATGCACTTTCATATTTTTGTAACAATTGTTATATGCAGTTGATCAAGTGGTCGCCTTCATTTGATTTGGATGTAGAATATCCTATTATCCCTATTTGGGTGTCTTTCCCAAATTTGAGACCTCACCTTTTCTCTCTGAGGATCCTTCATGGGCTCGATTCCATTTTTGGTCTCCCTCTTAAAATTGATCATGCAACATTTTTTAGTTGTAGACCCTCTGTTACTCGAGTGTTGGTTGAATTGGATGTTTGTAAACATTTTTCGGACAAGGTGTAGATTGGGTTGAATAATTTGGGGTATGTCCAATCCGTTATCTTTAAAGATATTACATTGTATTATTTTCATTACAAATCTTTGGGTCACTCCAAATCAGAATGTTTAATCTTGCACCCAAATTTGGCTAAAGGTTTTTGATCTTTGGATGTTAATCCTGTTATTT
Source organism: Dendrobium huoshanense (assembly GCA_016618105.1). NCBI lineage: Eukaryota > Viridiplantae > Streptophyta > Magnoliopsida > Asparagales > Orchidaceae > Dendrobium > Dendrobium huoshanense. The sequence goes on along the minus strand of JADPUM010002255.1, from coordinate 54,179 downwards.
ATGAGCCTGTAAATAACGTGGATCCTTAAATTATGGTCGAACTGTAGACGAACATTGGTTTAGTTCACTCGATTTCTAGTCCTGTTGTATCTCAACTTTCCCTGGGGGTTGGCTGTCACGACATTTTTGCGACTACTGTTGGCACTATAGTTAATTTAGCTGGGTCAAATCCTGTTGTTTTGGATGTGCTTATTCCCTATACTTTCTTACATGTTTATAATCTCCCTGTTAGTATGGAGGTTGTGCCTGCTAGGTCTGTTTCAGGGGATGCTATTGGTCTGGAGGGGAACCTTTGTTTTAATGTCCATGATCTAATTGTCATAGTTGGTTTGAAACCTGGGTCTTCTGCTTCTTGGTTGATTGCTGGTGAATTGGGAGTTTTAAATTATGGTACTAATCTTAAAGCTAGTTTTTCTGGTGTTGAGAAATTTGTTGAGGAGTATGTTATTTTGGACTTTGAGGTTAATTCTGGGGAGGTGATGCCTTATGGACCTGTTTCTCTCTATATGGAGTTGGTGGGTTGTGGTGTTTCCTCTTCCATTAATTCTGATGCTATGTCTTCCCCTGTTTGATTACATTCCCCTGCAATGGTTCCTTTGGTTAATGTTTTACCTTTAGCTTCTCCTACCTCTAAGTCTGAGGGTGATACTATATTTATTAATGTTCCTATCTCCCTGATGTCTAATGATGATTTAAAGACTCATGTGGCTAAGTCTAGGAATAACTCTGTTCGTTTGCAAATCGATTGGTTGATTTTGGATGAATCTTCTTCTTCTCATTCCAAGAGGGAGGATGTGGAATTTGAAGAAGAGTTTTTGGCTTCTCGTATTGTGGGGCAATTTAATCCCAATGTTGGTGGTAAAAAGGGAAATAGTAAAGGCAAAAAGAAATTGACTCTCGCTCTCATTTTACTATTTTGATTGTGGATTTGGGCATGCCTTTTGAGGTTTTGCAATTGGTTGACCACTCTTTGTTGTATTCCCTTTCTTTTATGGAGTAAAATGTGTTCTTTTGTTAAAAAAAAATTAATTGGCTTGAGTTTTTAAAAAAAACAACTAAATAAATAAAAATAATTAAAATACAAAACATTGCATTCGAACTAAATTGAGTTCGATAAAATACAATTTAGTTTGTATTTTGAGGAATTTTATTTATTTATCTATGATTTTTGCATAATTAACTAAATTAATGATTTTTTTAATGAGGGAAATTTGTGTAGTTTTGATTTTTTGAAACAAATCATCTCTAATAAACCTAAAATCATCACCAATGATTATAAATAACCTAAGATGGTGTTTAAAAGAGTTTTAATAGGTCATTTGTTGATTTATTAATATTTTTAGTTGTTTTATTTATTTAATTATTAAATTTTCTTTAATTTTTATTTAATTTTTATTTTAACATTTTATGATAAAGAAATTATTTTTCCTTTATGTTTTTTTTTTTATTTAAAGCCTGATGTAATTTATTTTGTATTTTTCTAATTTATATTAATTTTTATATTAGTTAATTTAAATCCCAAGTCATTTATGTAAGTAAATTTAGGGTTATCATTATGTAAGTTGGGATTTTATGTGTAGGCTAAAAAGATTGGGTGGTCTTGGAATGAATTCATGTTCTAAAAAGCTGGGCCATTAAGGGCCAAGTTGGCTTGGAGGTATTGCCAAGAAAGAGATTCTCTTATGCATAAGATACTATTTCCAAAATATGGTCCTATTCCATGTGAAGATTTAGCTACTAAGGGAGGCTAGGTGGTCTTGATATTTCTTTGTATTGGAGGTGAGTTTCTTAGGCCTATTGTCAGATGGAAAATTGGTAATGGCAGATCAATTCAAGTCTTTAAATACATGTGGCTATTGGACAAAAATATTGAGAATTGGGCTACATTTCTCGAACCAGTGGGAGGATGCATTCATAGAGTTAACAAATTTATTTGCAATAGAAATTAGAATGTCAGTGAGCTTCAAAATTACTTTGGCGAAGAGCTTGTAAAATTGATTACTTCAATTCAGCTCTCGACAGACAGAGAAGAGGATAATCTAGAACTCATACATAAATTTTCTGGAAGGACGATTTCTGCTCTAGCATTCGAAGCAATGGAAGGTGATAACACAGTTCATGTAACTTGGAACTGGGTTGGAAAGGAAAAGCTAAATCAATGAGTGGAATTTTTTTGGTGGAGGGTGCTTAACATAGCTATTCCAAAAAATCATTTTTTATATTATAGAAGGTTACAAGAATATGATAAATGTCCAACAGGATGTGAGGCGGTGGAAGACATTGATCATATAGTCTCTGGATACAATAAATTAATTGAGGTGGTGGAATTCTTAAACAAATGGGTTTTCAGTTATCCTAGGTTTTGTTCTCTTGATGATTGTTGTAGATGATTGAATTCAAAAAGCCAATGGGTGGTGAATCTCTTTTGTAACACAGTCTACTTCTCTTGGAAAGTAAGGAATTTGTATGTTCATAAAGGAAAAACTTCCAGCCCTACAAGTCTTCCAGCTGTTTAAATTTAGGTATCGGGGATTTTAATAAACTTTTGAGGTTGTTTACTAGTTGGTACCCTCCTCCACTTGATTGGATTAAAGTTAATATAGATGCTTCCCTATTTAATTCCTACAAGGCTGGAATTGGAGGAGTTTTTCGAGTTCACCAAGGGAGGTTCTTATTGGCTTTCGGCAATGCTTATGTCCACTAGGATTCGACAACTCTGGAACTTCAGGCTATGTTCTCGATCATGCAAGTGGTAAAGGATTGGATGTTTGATTGTAAAGGCTTAATCATTGAAGGAGTTAACAAGAATGTAATTAAATACATCAAGGAAATTGTGGATAAAGGTGGAAATGAGTTGAGAGATCTATCTTTTATTAAAGATTTTCATTTTGTTGTATTTAATTGTGTTGATAGGGAGAGTAACAAGTTAGCTAATCTTTATGCTAACTATGCTTATTTTAGTTCTTTCCTTTGGGATGATGTAGATATGAATAAGATCCCTCCTTCTGTTATCAATTTGTTACATAAGGAGTTGGATGCTATTAGGATGTAAAACTCTTTTATAGTTTCTTAATAAAGCTATATTTCTTTTTGGTTTAAAAAAAAAGTAAATTTAGGGTTTACTTTTTTGTAGACCAAACGAACACTAGATTGCTTGAAATTTAAACTCTAAGTCAATCATGGCTTAAGGTTTAAATTTAGCCTTTGGCATAAATTCAGCCTTTGGCTTAAATTCAACCTTTGGCTTAAATTCAGCCTTTGGCATAAACAAATTTTAAACTAGTGGAATGATAATGTTTTTAAAAAAAATTTCTCTACTATTTTGATTGCTGAAGAGAAAGTTAACACTTTTGAAACTAGTTGTCAATTGTTTCCTTCTGATGATAATTTCAGTTTATTAAGGAATGCTAAAGATTGTCTTTTAAAATTACAAGCTCAGAAGGAAGCTTTTTAGAAACAAAAAGTGGTTGAGAAATACCATGTTGAAGGTGATAATAATACCAAGTTTTTACATGCTTTGGTTAAGAGGAAGCATGCCAAAAATTATATTAATAAAATTAATCGTTATTATGGTTCGGTTACTAAGGTTGGCTTGGAAATTGCTAATCTTGTGATTAAGCATTTTCAAAATAATCTCAATAAAGATTTTAGTCCTACTCATATTGATAACCCTTCTATTATCCCTAACCTTATTTAACAAGAGGATAATGAGTTTCTATCTAAACCTCCTTCTTTAGAAGAAGTTAAAGAGATTGTTCTGGGCATGAATGGTCACTCTATGGTTGGGTCGGATGGTTTCTCCACTAAGTTTTTTAAGAAGTCCTGGAATATATCACTAATGATATTTTTTCTTCTGTTTTGGATTTTTTTGGTAATATTATTCCTAAATTTTTTTACTTCTACTTCTATTGTGCTGATCCCTGAGAACTACTCTGTTAGTAATTGGAATGACTTTAGACCTATTAGTCTTTGTACCTTTTTTAACAAATTACTCTGTAAACATCTTATGTATCGTTTAAATTCTTTTTTCCCAAAATTGTATCACCTTTTTAAATGGGTTTTGTTAAAGGGAGGGCTATTGCCAATAATATTCTTTTGGCCTAAGAATTCTATCAATATTTAGATGTTAGGGTGAGAGGTGTCAACATGATTTTGAAACTTGTAGTGCCAAACCTTATGATAACATTGATTGGAATTTTCTTTACAATATTATGAAGTTGTTTGGTTTTGATTCGATATTTATTAATCATATTAAAAGCAGTATTGAGGGAACTTATTTTTCTATCATTATTAATGGTAAAAGCAATGGTTTTTTAAATCCTCTCATGGCCTGAAACAAGGTGATCTGATTCTCAATGCCCTTTTTCATTATTGCTGCTGGGTACTTATTTGGAGGCCTTAACAACCTCTTTAAAAATTCTCTTAGACTGTAGTTTAGATCTTTGGGTGGTTTTCTTATCTCTCATTTATGTTTTGCTGATGACTGTATCATTTTTATGAATGCTTCTTTTAATAGGATCAATAAACTTATTGAAAGTTTGTTAGGGATGTTAAGCCCTATGAAATTAGTCCCAAGCTAACCAAGAGGGGGGGTGAATTGGTATTTTAAAAACTCATATAACAAAGAATAAAAATCACAAACCAAAATCACCACAAAAAGTAAATGCGGAATTTAAAAGCGCGGAAGCAAGAAAAGGAACACATAAATTTATAGTGGTTCGGTCAACTCGACCTACGTCCACTCCTTGGAGGCACCCTCCAAGTATTGCACTACAAAACGTGACTCTCTTTTAGCCCCCACGGCTAGGCGGAGAAGCCCTCACAAGAACCTCCTTTTTGCCACCCCGGCAAGGCAGAGAACCTTCCTCCTTTTGCTTCCTCTTGAAGCTGGAAGAGAACCAAAACCAAAAGCAAACTCCTTACCTCTACCACCCTTCCACGGACGAGAAACTCTAGACAAAGATGAAGCAGAGCAATCCTTGAAGCAACCCTTGTGAATCCCCTCACAAGCTCCCCCTTACAAGATCCTCTCTCTCTCTCTCTCCTATCTCTCTTTCTCTCCTCAAGATCTTCTCAGGTCAAAGCAGCAGCCAAAGGTCTTGAAAAATGTTGAACAAGAGCTCTTAAATAGAAGAGCTTCAAAGGAGCTCATTAATTGCAGGTTGCCGACAATATCGTCCAGGATGATATGCACATCGGCCTGGCCGATTAGTACAAATCAATGAAGATCGGCCAGAGCATAGCCCTGGATGCAAAGCTGAACGATTGAAAATTGGGTTGATCGTCCAGGCCGATCTCACGATCGTCCTGGCCGATCAGTTCAAATTAGAGGAAAATCGTCCATACAATAGCCCTGGATACGGGCTGGCTGATATTGATCGTCCTGAAGTAACTTAAGGTTTTTTGACTGGATCGTCCTGGCCGATCCTGCGATTGTCCAGGACGATATGATCGTATCAATCATCCTTAATTACTCCCTTGATTTTCTGAAAAATTATGGTATAATTTGTGAATATCGTCCAGGCCGATCATAGGATCGGCCTGGCCGATAATTTAAAAATACAGTATACCATAATTAACTATGGTGGCTACTTCTTTATGTTTTGAGCTTATCGTCTTGGCGGATACACGTATCGTCCAGGATGATCTATTAATGTTGGCTGCCTTAATTAAGAATCCTTAATTAGACTTTCTGTTTTAAGCTGATCGTCCAGGCCGATCCAAAAATCGTCCTGGCCGATATGAGTAAAAACAGAAATTCTAAGTCTCTCAAGTGTGTGTGTGAAGGGTTGCATAGCATCACTCTCTTTGACCATTACAAGTAGACTCAAGAGGTGAAAATCAAACGTACAGACTGACTCAACCCTAAACCTACGCAATCCTGAACTTGGCTCCTTCTTGATCGTCCGATCTTTGATTCCTGAAAAGGTATAAGCAACAAATAGTTCAAGAGAAACAGTGTTTGTCAATCATCAAAATATAATACATAAAAACTAGGTTTGTAACAATCTCCCCCTTTTTGATGATGGCAAAACACTACGAAAATAGTTTATAGCAAAAATTCAGGATTGATGAAAAAAGGAACCTCATAAACTTCTCCCCCTTTTGACATATCAAAAAGGAGGGTACAAGAAAGTAAAGCAAAAGAGATCCTTTTTTTTTTTAATCAAAACATGTCAATGATATAGTATTCCATGTGATTGACTTAAAAAATTTGTGAGTTAATGAGTTACCAATCGCATTAATCCATAGAATAATAGAGTATCCGTTCATGGTTTACCCTTAGCTCAAAACTTTTTCTTAGGGTAGAATCGTCTTTGGAAAGCAATGACCTATTTCAAATAATTAATTGTATATGAGAAATGGAATCCACCTACCACTTGTCGTAAGAAAAATATCTTCATGAAATAATAAAGTAAGGTGGATTTGTCACAATCGTACGATAATCGAGATCAAGTCTTTGAGAACCAAAACTTCTAAGTTCTAAGAGATTTAAAAAGAGAGAGTAGCTTGCTTTTGAGTGGGCTCATCTTATGCCTCTTGTCAATTTTGTAGCGCTTTGCGCATCTTTTTATAGATTTTTCTATTTTTGGCGTCTTTGCGCTTCTTTTGTTGGCATCATTGGCCAAATTTTTTTTTTTTTTGCAAGCTAGATTCTCTTTTATAATCCCTTAAAAAAAAATCTTAGTTGTGAATATATCTTCTAAGATATTAGAGAATAGGAGCTCTCTCACTAACATAAGGAAGAATTACCATAAGCAGGATTAATAATCAAAGACAAGAGTAACGAGGGATCTTATTGATGTGACAAAAAGACTTTAATCATTATCAATACAAGATATATTTGCTTAAGAAAGCTTAAGAAAAGATCCTAATTTCATAAACAATCATCAATTTGAGATAGACTTTTGATTAGAAAAGAAAACTATGCCACTAAAATAGGTTAGAGAAAGAGTCACAATCACAAAATATTCCTACTATCTAAGAGATTAAGTAAATGAAAATATATTGACTACAAATTTCCAAAGACAAGGACAAGGAATATAGTATCATATTAGCGATGATTTTGAAAACTAAGAAAAGAGAGACAAAAGGGAAAACTAAAACTAAAAAAAAGAAAGAAAAAGATAAAGCAATAAAAAAAGCAAAAGAAAATAAAAAGCAAGAGAAAAAACAAAGAAAAAAGTTTCATGCATTTATGTCAATCACACCCAACCTAGTCCTTAAAGAGCTGAAAGTATCGAAGGCCAGTGGTTTAGTAAAGATGTCCGCCAGTTGATTTTTAGTTGTCACATGGTGTAACTCAATGTCTCCCTTAGTCACTTGATCTCTAATGAAGTGATGCCTAATGTCGATGTGTTTAGTCCTTGAATGTTGGATAGGATTCTTAGAGATGCATATGGCACTAGTATTGTCACAAAAGATTGAGATGGTACTTACATGTAATCCTAAATCCAATACCTGTTGTTTCAACCAAATGACTTGGGCCACACAACTTCCAAGAGCAATGTATTCAGCTTCAGCAGTGGAAAGTGCAACAGAGTTTTGCTTCCTACTAGACAAAGAGACCAAAGATTGTCCAATGAATTGACAAGTTCCAGAAGTGCTCTTTCTATCCACCTTGCATCCTGCAAAATCCGAGTCAGAAAAACCAATAATTTCAAAAGAAGTGCTATATCTAGGGTACCAAATCCCTAATCCTTGTGTACCCAAAAGGTATCTAAAAATCCTCTTAACAGCAGTCATGTGGGACTCCTTAGGGTCAGCTTGAAATCTAGCACAAAGGCAAACACTAAACGTGATGTCAGGTCGGCTTGCAGTCAAGTAAAGTAAAGATCCAATCATGCCTCTATACTTCTTCTGATCAATAGACTTACCACTTGGATCCTTATCCAATGAAGCACTAGAAGTCATGGGGGTGTTAATTGGCTTGGCTTTGTCCATCTCATATTTCTTCAAAATGTCCTTTATGTATTTTGTTTGATTTAGAAAAGTTCCATCTTCCAATTGTTTTATTCTAAATCTCAAAAAGTATGACAACTCTCCCATCAAACTCATCTCAAACTCTCTACTCATTGTTTTAGAAAAATCATCACACAAATTTTTATTAGAGGATCCAAAGAGTATATCATCAATATAAATCTGAACAATGAGTAAATCATCTCCAACTCTTCTAAGAAAAAGGGTGGTGTCTACGCTCCCCTTGACAAACTCCCTCTCTAGTAAGAATGTGCTAAGCCTCTCATACCAAGCTCTAGGTGCCTGCTTTAAACCATACAAAGCCTTTTTTAATTTAAACACATGATTTGGAAATTGAGAACTCTCAAAACCTGGAGGTTGTTCTACAAACACATCTTCTTTTATCTCCCCATTTAAAAAGACACTCTTGACATCCATTTGAAAAAGCTTAAATCCTTTATAACAGGCAAAGGCTAATAGCACTCTAATGGCTTCCAATCTAGCTACTGGGACAAAAGTCTCTTCAAAGTCTATCCCTTCTATTTGATTGTACCCCTTAGCCACCAATCTTGCTTTATTCCTTACCACCACTCCTGAATCATTCACTTTGTTCTTAAAGACCCACTTTGTCCCAACTACACTTTGTCCCTTAGGTCTTTCCACAAGTTCCTAAACATCATTCCTAACAAATTGATTCAACTCTTCTTGCATTGCTAAAATCCAAAACTCATCAGAAAGGGCTTGGTTAATGGTGGTGGGTTCAGTCATAGAGATAAAGGCAGAGTGGTTCACCTCCTTCCTAAGTCCATGTCTAGTCTTAACTCCACTAGAAGGGTCTCCTAAGATCAAATCCTTTGGGTGACTTGTAGAGTATCTCCAATCTCTAGGCAAAGTGTGTGAAGTTTCTCCCCTTTTAACTAAGTTCTCTACTTCTTGGGTGACTCCTTCTACTCCTCCATTACTTAGGTGCTCACTCCCCTTTCCCAAATTTTCTACTCCACTTGTAATCTCTCCAACATCATCATCTTCTACTCCATGTTTCTTAGGATCAGACTCATCAAAGACTACATGGGTTGTCTCTTCCACCATCAAAGTTTTCTTGTTAAACACCCTAAAAGACTTCTCAACACTAGAATATCCCAAGAATACTCCTTCATCAGATTTAGGATCAAATTTTCCCAAGTGAGACTTCCCATTATTGTGAATAAAAACCTTACAAATAAAGACATGAAGGTGGGAAAGATTGGGTGTCCTACCCTTAAGGATCTCATAGGGTGTCTTTTCTAATTTGGCTCTAACATTCACCCTATTCAACACATAACAAGCTGTGTTAACCGCTTCAGCCCAAAAGTAATTTGGAAGTGAATATTTAGCAAGCATGGCTCTAGCGGCTTCCACCAAGGTCCGGTTCTTCATTTCAGCTACCCCGTTCTGCTGAGGGGTCCTAGGGGCTGAAAAATTGTGGCTAATCCCCTTGTCCTCACAGAAATCTCCAAATCTTTCATTTTCAAACTCTCCCCCATGATCACTATGAATGGTCAAAATCTCACAACCTAGCTTCTTCTGAATCCAAGTAAAAAATGTTTTAAACTCCTCAAAAGACTCATTTTTATGTGAAAGAAATCTAGTCCAAGTGAACCTCGAGTAGTCATCAACAATCACAAAACCATAGACTTTCCCTCCCGAACTAGCTATGCTAATGGGTCCAAACAAATCCATGTGAAGGACTTCTAAAGGTCTAGAGGTGCTAATGTCCTTTATGGGGTGAAAAGAGGAGTGGACTTGCTTTGCTAGTTGACAGGCATCACAAAGGTGGTCTTTTGTAAACTTAAGTTTGGGGACACCTCTAACTAGGTCCTTTTGGGTCACTTTCCTAAGGGTTTTCATACTTGCATGACAAAGCCTCCTGTGCCACAACCAAGAATCATCAATCACAGTTTTTAAGCAAAAAGAAGCAGCACATTCAATGTTATTTAAATCAAGCATGTAGATGTTGTTGATCCTCTTTCCCTTCAAAATAGTGTTGTTACTTAAACTTACAATGCATGAATCCGTGAAGAATTGCACGATGAAGCCTTTATCACAGAATTGACTGATGCTGAGCAAGTTGTGCTTCAATCCATCTACAAGCAAAACATTTTCAATCAAAAGGTTCTTGGAATTACCGATTATACCTACTCCTACCACCTTCCTGGTGGTATTGTCTCCAAGAGTAACCTTGCCTCCAGTCTTGGACTCTAGTACAACAAACTGGCTAGCATAACCAGTCATATGCCGAGAGCATCCACTGTCCAGGTACCACATACTCTCACGAGGTCTTGTGTGAGAGCCCTCCTGCAAAATTTCCAAATGTTAGATTTTGGAACCCAAGCAGGTTTGAGTTCCTTCTTATGAAGAGAAGAATGCAATGCATGTGTGGTATGCTGTGGATCATGCACCTTAGGTCTCCACACCCAATGTGTACTATAGTGAATCGTGCAAGTGTGTGAGATGTGTTCTAGCATGCCACATGAAAAACATCTAACTCCAGGAAAGAGATTTCTTAAGTGATTTGAGTTATAATGCCTCTCCCTAGGTTTTGGCAATTGATTAAAAGTACAAGTCATCCTAGTTTTCTTACATGCTTCTAAATCATTTTGAAACTTCAAGTTTGTGCTTTTTAAAACTTCATTTTCAATCCTCAAATTTTTCTCTATCTCCTTTGACTTCTTAAAATCAGATTCAAGAGATGTGTGTGATATTTTCAATGCATCATGTTCTTGAACTAACTCACCATGATTTTTATTTAACTCATCAAATTCATCAAGTAAAGCCATGTGATTTGAATCATATGTTTGATGGTCTTTAATCAAAATTTCATTGCTCTTTTTGTAGATTTAAGAATTCTAATTTCAAGCTAGCATGAGTTTTCTTTAATTTCCTATATGATGCATGAATTTTTTCTGAAACTTCAAGAAGTTAATCGTAGGAAAGTTCACATACCTCTTCTTGATCACTTGGATCTTTTCCCAAGAAACACAAGTTTGTAGTCTCTTCTTCTGGTTCAGTCTCAGAGGAATCAGTACCAGATTCTGCCCAAAAGCTCCTTTGTTTTTCCTTCTTGTCCTTCCTAGACTTAGCTTTCTCCTCACCTTTTTCTTTGCTTGATCGATCTCTAAGCGTAGGGCAATCAGTTCTCACATGTCCAGGCTTCCTGCATTCAAAACAAACAACATTAGAAGATCCTTTAACATGTTTGTGATCCTTACCTTTTCTCCAACTTTGATGATGCTTTTGTTTCTTCCTTAGAAAGCTTTTGAATTGCCTTGTGATGAAGGCAATTTCATCGCTTTCAGACCTGGAAGATTCAGAATCCGATTTGTGTGCCTTCAGTGCAATTGTTTTCTCCTTTTTCTTTTCACCTGCATCAACATTTCTTTGATTCACCCGTTGCTCATAAGCAAAGAGTGAGCCAAGTAAGTTATCAATATAATAGGTATTCAAATCCTTAGATTCAGTGATTGCAGTGATTTTTGCATCATAAGATGAAGGTCAGCATCTTAAAATCTTGTTAACTTTTTCATAGTTTGAAAGTTCTTTTCCTAGTGCATGCAATGAAGTAGCAATCTGAGTAAACCTAGTGTAGATGTCAGAAATCGATTCATGAGGTTTCATATGAAAAAGTTCGTATTCATGCAAGAGAATGTTTAAACGGGATTGTTTAACTTCATTAGTACCTTCATAAGTGATGCACAATTTATCCCAAATTTTTTTACCAGTTTTGCAAGTTGAAACACGCATGTAATCCTCAGATTTCAAAGCACAGAAAAAATAGTTCAAACATTTCGCATTTAGTTGAGCTAAATCACGTTCATCAAAAGTCCATTCAGTGAAAGTAACTTCAATTTTAACACCATTAATTTCACGAGAAGGTGGAGAATAACCTTCTTGAATAAGCATCCACATGCGATAATCAGTAGATTGTAAAAACGTTGACATGCGAGTTTTCCAAAAATCAAAAGGTAGGTTATCAAACAGAGGAGGTCGGGTAATAGCTAGAATACCCTTCCATAGTGTTGTGATTCCCAAAGTTAGCCCTAGATCAAATTCAAAAAGTTTTCAAACTTTAATTTTTGAATCCCGCTCTGATACCACTTGAAAGTTCGTTAGGGATGTTAAGCCCTATGAACTTAGTCCCAAGCTAACCAAGAGGGGGGGGGGGTGAATTGGTATTTTAAAAACTCTTTTCATAAATAATAAAAATCACAAACCAAAATCACCACAAAATGTAAATGCGGAATTTAAAAGCGCGGAAGCAAGAAAAGGAACACAGAAATTTATAGTGGTTCGGTCGACTCGACCTACATCCACTCCTTGGAGGCACCCTCCATGTATTGCACTACAAAACGTGACTCTCCTTTAGCCCCCATGGCTAGGCGGAGAAGCCCTCACAAGAATCTCCTTTTTGCCACCCCGACAAGGCAGAGAACCTTCCTCCTTTTGCTTCCTCTTGAAGCTGGTAGAGAACCAAAACCAAAAGCAAACTCCTTACCTCAACCGACCCTTCCACGGACGAGAAACTCTAGATGAAGACGAAGCAGAGCGATCCTTGAAGCAACCCTTGTGAATCCCCTCACAAGATCCTCTCTCTCTCCTCTCTCTCTTTCTCTCCTCATGGTCTTCTCAGGTCAAGGCAGTAGCCAAAGGTCTTGAAAAATGTTGAACAAGAGCTCTTAAATAGAAGAGCTTCAAAGGAGCTCATTAATTGCAAGTTGCCGACAATATCGTCCAGGCCGATATGGACATCAGCCTGGCCGATCAGTACAAATAAATGAAGATCGGCCAGAGCATAGCCCTGGATGCAAAGCTGGATGATTGAAAATTGGCTTGATCGTCCAGGCCGATCTCACGATCATCCTGGCCGATCTCACGATCGTCCTGGCCGATCAGTTCAAATCAGAGGAAAATCGTCCTGACAATAGCCCTAGATACGGGCTGGCCGATATTGATCTTCCTGAAGTAACTTAAGGTTTTTTGACTGGTCCTGGCCGATCCTGCGATCATCCAGGATGATATGATCGTATCAATCATCCTTAATTACTCCATTGATTTCCCAAACAATTATGGCATAATTTGTGAATATCGTCCAGGATGACTATGGCGGCTACTTCTTTCTATTTTGAGCTTATCGTCCTGGCCGATACACGTATCGTCCAGGATGATCTATTAATGTCGGCTGCCTTAATTAAGAATCCTTAATTAGACTTTCTGTTTTAAGCTGATCGTCCAGGCCGATCCAAAAATCATCCCGTCCGATAAGAGTAAAAACAAAAATTCTAAGTCTCTCAAGTGTGTGTGTGAAGGGTTACATAGCATCAGTCTCTTTGACCATTACAAGTAGACTCAAGAGGTGAAAATCAAACGTACAGACTGACTCAAACCTAAACCTACGCAATCCTAAACTTGGCTCCTTCTTGATCGTCCGATCTTTGATTCCTGAAAAGTTAGAAGCAACAAGTAGTCTAAGAGAAACAGTGTTTGTCAATCATCAAAACATAATACATAAAAACTAGGTTTGCAACTCTTATGAGTTTTTTTCATCAATTTGAAACGGTTAGTGGTTTTTCTTTGAATAAACACAAGAGTTGTTTTATTGCCTCCAAGATAGTACTTAATGACCGTATTTTTGCTATTAAAGATTTAACTCGTTCTATTCATGGTCATTTGCCTATTAAGTACTATGGGTTGCCTCTTTTAAAAGGTAAAACAAAAACTTTTTAGAAGTGTTCTTTGTTCTTCGCCTGTTTATATTTTTCAAAATAATTTTCTTACTTAAGCGGTCTGCAATAGGACTGATAAGCTTTTCAATAATTTTTTTCTTGAGAGGGGCTAGTAGCAATTCTAAATTTATCTAGTCCTTTTGGGACAAATGTTCTGGTGTTTTTGAAGAGGGGGCCTAGGGGTGTATGAGTATGAATGATTTTTTTTTTGAAAAACTACAATTGCACTAAACTGGAAAAAGAAAAAAGATTCAAGTTTATGTGATAGAAATTCTATCACATTCCTTCCTAATCAAGTTAACAATACTTGACGGAAGGCTCCGAAACAAATCACTCCCAATGAAAATCATTAATTAAGGCATTATTTGCACATTCATCCGCCAATTTATTGCCTTCTCAAGAAATAAAATGGAAATTCACATTTTTGAAGCAATCTAGAAAAGAGAAATCTATTTTACGCACCTGATTATTCCCATTCTTCATTATTGATTGTTCAAGAAGCTTAATAACCTTGATATTATCACCTTCAATAATAATGCCATTTATTCCGGTCATCCATCCTTGGATAAAAAATTTGAAATTAAACACAACAATAAGCTCTAGAAGAGAAATGTCCCAATGAAGCAATTTCTTTCCATATGCCATAAGGAATCTTCCATTATGGTCTCTCAATACTCCTGTAATATTTGCTTTATTAGATCTTAATAAACAAGCATCCACATTTAATTTTAACCAATTTGTAGGTGGAGGATACCAAGCTTTAGATAGCAACAAGTGCTGATTAGTATCCCAATTCTTGCAAATTGGAAGAAATAAAGAGTATGAAGCATGTGAGAGAGCATCCACAGTAAGAGATTGAGGCGATGGTACCTTCAAACCACGCATATGACAATTCCTTGCCTTCAAGTTCATATAAACAACAATCAGATAAACTTTTACAATGTTCAAATTTAGTATAGAGAAATCCTTCAGCATTTTAAAGTAATCTTCAATTCCATAAAAATTTGACAAATGAATACCCCATCTCTCTAAAGCAGTAAAAATTTCCACAAGTTTTCTACAACCGGACATAATATGAAAATTTTCTTCCTCATTCATACAACCTATTGGACAAGTGATATATTCTCGAAGTCTTCTATAGTTCATCCAACAATTCGTAGGTAATGAATTATTAATAAGCCTCCACCAAAACATTTTGACTTTAGGAAAAAGTTTAAAATTATTCATCCAATTATATTAACACTATCCTCTTCATGTCTACTTCCAGCTTGAAAGCCATTGCAACAATAAACTTTCCATTATTTTCATACAGCAGCTCTAGTTCATCAGTTCTCAGTTCTTTATCAACAGAAGTTTTATTAATAATATCAATCATATCAGCAGAACAAATATTTTCCAATGAATCCATTTTCCATTCTCCATTTTCATCAAGCAACGAAGCAACATTGCTATCTTCTATTTCTTGTATATTTATACAAGCTGGCCAATCATTTAGATATCTATCCAATATCCAGGTATCATTAAGGGTATTGATAGATTCTCCATTAGATATCCTTCACCTAGTGATTTTCTTCAAAGAATTAGCTCCGTCATTGATAATACGCCATGTTATAGAAGATTTTTTCCTTGAATCATCATTCCATATTTGATAACCATACTTTGTAGATATAATCATATTAATAAGAGAAGTCTTATTATTAATAAAATTCCAGGTAATTCTTGCTCTAACAGATCTTGTCCTCATTGTTGCTCCTTGAATACCCCATCCACCTTTCTCAACTGATTTACAAATAATGTTCCAAGATATAAAATGCATACCTCTTTTTCTTTCTTTTTTATGCCATAAGAAATTCCTACAACACTTATCCAGATTTTGAAGAATTCTTTTGGGAACTAGAGAATAAGCCATAGAAAATAGAGGTATTGAAGAGAAGACAGACTTCAGCAAAGCAATTTTACCAATCAAAGAAAGATTCTGTAGACACCAAGTGTTCAGTTTATTGAGAGCTTTGCTAAGAATGAAATAGAAATCATTATAGTTAAGTCTTCTAACATCCAACTTTATTCCCAGATAAAGCAATTCCTTGACTTTGTGAATACCCAAGGTTCTCCCAAAAGTTTTTTGGTCCATCCGTGAAACAGACTTTCTTAATAAAAAATGAGATTTTTCCTTGTTTATTTTTTGACCAGTCCATTCACAATAGTTCTTCATAATTTGTTAATATATTTTGCATTTGAAGAAGTAAACTCATCCATAATCATTACATCATCGACATACGACATATGTGAAATTTTATGAACATTGGGAGCTAATTTGATGCCAAGACCTTGCCCATTCTCCTGTATATTTTTTGTTAACAATTCAGAACATAAAATAAACAAACCTAGAGACAGAGGACAACCCTGTCTAAAGCCGCATTCAGCTTTTATCGAGTTACTTCTTTTCCCATTGATAATAATGGAAAATTTTGGAGAAGAAACAAATTGCATAACAAGCTTAATAAAGATCTCCGAAAATCCCATGATAAAAAGAATTTTGTTCAATGTATTCCATCCCATGCTATCATAAGCTTGCTCCATGTCTAATTTTAGCATCATAAATCCGGGCTTAGATTTAGAAAATCTAAGTTTATTGATTATCTCATGAGCTATTAGACAATTATCAGAAATTGATCTACCAAGAACAAAGGCTACTTCTTGTTATGAAACAACATTAGGAATGCATACCTTCATTCTATTCCATATCATACCTTCCACCAATTTGTAAATGGTTTGGCATAAACTAATGGGTATGAAATTTTTAACTTCTCTAGCATTGTTAACTTTTGGGATCAAAATAACCAAAGTTTCCCTCCAATCTTCCGGCATGCTTCTCAAATCAAAGAATGATTTAACTGCATTCCATACTTCTAAATGAATGATATTCCAATAGCTTTTAAAGAAGAATGCATTAACACCATCATTCCCTGAAGACTTATTATTCTCCATTTTTTCCAAGACAACCAATAATTCTTTTTTACTGAAATCTGCCATAAGAAAATTCTATTGTTATACATTCAATTTTTTAAAACATTGCTCCATAGGCCATCCTTCCAATGAAAAATTTATAAATTTCCATTTCCATTAGAAAAAGTCTTAAAAAATGCTGTGAATTTCAACTGAATCATTAACTGGAATGCCATCCAAATTCTTAATCTGTTGAATAAGATTGCCATTCCTTCTAGAATTTGCAAAATTCTAAAAAAAATGGGAATTTTGATCTCCCTCTTCTAACCACTGAGCTCTAGATCTCTGCAACCACCACATTGCCAATCTAGCAAGAGTTGAATTAATGTAATTAACCTTCATTCTCAAAACAACCAACTTATCAGGTGAAAGACCTGTTTCACTTTCCTCACCTTCAATGCTAAAGCGAGCCTTTGGACTAATTTTATGTTTGCTAAGTATTATGTGGGTAAATGTCCAACTACTTATAGTTTTAACATTGGTGATTCTAAAGTGTGGAAGAGGCTTTGCAAAGCTAAATGTGTTGTTGATCCCTTTATCTCTTGGGGGCTTAGTGCTGGTGATATTTTCTTTTGACAAGATCGTTGGTTGGGGGATCAATCTATTGCGTCTATTACTAACGCCTCCTCCACTATGGCTTTTAAGGTGAATTACTTTTTTAAACATAATTATTGGGAATATGAGAAACTTGCTAATGTTATCCCTGACTCTAATATTCATCAAATCTTGAACCTCCCTCTGAACATTGACTTAGGTGATTTAATTTTATGTGGTTTATTCAAAGATGGTTGTTTTAGATTAAAGGATGGTTGGCATGTCTTTTTTTCTAAGAATGAGGTCTATAATATTTTTTATATGCTTTGGCATAAATGTATTCCTTCTACGGTGGTTGTGTTTTCTTGGAGAATTTTATATAGGTTCATTACTTCAAATGATAACTTAATTAAAAGAGGTTTTATTTTACCTTCCTAGTGTCAATGTTGTTATCAAGTGGATAATATGCATCATGTTTTTCTTTCTTATACTTTTTTTAGAAGAAATGCAAAATGCATTAAGAAAGAAACCTAGATACAAACTCCTCAATCAATTGGAACCTATCACATTCCTCCTTTAACAAAGCAATAAAGGAAGGAGGAATATTATTCTCACTAATAACATCCCAAAAAAAATTATACTCACAAGCTAATTTAGCACAATAATTTGCTAACTTATTACAATGGTGATTAACAAAATTAAAAAGCACATAGTTGAGTTTCTTCATGAATAATAGTTCTTCATTTATATGTCCTCCCATCTTCTTCTCCAGTATGCCATACAACTTATGGAGAAAGTTGATGACATTTTGATTATTTCCCTCTATGATAATGCCATTTGCCTTAAACATCCAATTTTGAATAAAACTTCTCAAAGATTTAAAATCCAAAAGCTCCAACTGTGCACTATCCCAATGAACGTAGCCACATCCAAAGATCATAAAAAATCTGCCTTTACAATCTCTTACCACTCCACCAATTCTAGCTTTGTACGATTTGCATAGGGATCCATCAATGTTAATTTTTAACCAATTGGGAGGAGGGGGGGGGGGGGGGGGGGGGGGGGGGGGGCAAGGGGGGTGCCAAAAAATTTAATAGTCTTGAAGATTGATTAGTACCCTAGTTTCCCAAACTGATTTTTGTCTTTATATAAAATAGCTATAAGACTTATGACTCTTGATATAATAACAACATCACTTTCTTCCACATCACCATGCTTCAATCTATTTGTACTATTCCTTGAATGAAGTAGTAAAGTTAGGCACAACTTTTCCAAGAAAGGATTTTTTACTGAAATGATTTTTAGTTCCCTCATACATTCTGAGAAAGAGATAAAAACTCGTACCAAGAATCCCCATGAGTTCAACAACTTTATAACCTAGCTCCAGTTTATCTTCCTCCAAGTTAGGAAATATATGAATTTTGCAGATCAAATTCATAAGTTCCTTTCCAAAAAAATGGAAAAGTTTAGGGACATTTCAAGCTCCATTAATTATAAGAGAATCTAGAGTGACATTATCTTCCTCCCAATTTGATACAAACATTGGCCATCCCTTTAAGCTCCGATCAAGAATCCACACATTCTTCCGGATATCTATCAAAGAGCCTGAAGCTATGTTCCACCTTAAGACCCCCTTGAGAGAATTCTACCCATCAATTACAATCGTCCATGTGTCCGAAGAACATTTCTTCACATCATACCTCCACCAACGTTTCCAATATTTAGCCATAATGTTCCTATTAAGAAAAGAGTTTGGATTTTCTACTAGATTAAAATAAAATCTAGCTCGTAGAGGTCCCACTCTAGACACGACTGAAAAATGACCCAATCTTCCATACTCTTTTGGTTTGCACAATATGTCCCAAGCCACAAAATGAAGACCATGAGACCCATCATATTTATTCCAAATATAATTCCTACAAACCTTGTCAAACTTTCAAAATACTCAATGGAGCCAAAGAATGAGAAAATATAAATAAAGGGAGTGCAAGAAATAGGTTATCCTTCTTGCAAGTGAGATGAATATATTTCCCCAAACATTAAGTCATTTTGAAGCTTTATCCAAGAGATTTTTAAACTCAGATTTCTTCAACCTTCTTAAAGCAATTTTAATACCCAAATAGTCCATTTCTTCAACCTCTTTAATGTTGAACAACTTTGATATTTGTTTTTTCTTTCTTCTTCCTATATTATTCCCCATTAGCATTGAAGCTTTTTGAAGATTTACCTTCTGACTGGTCCACTTGCAATAGTCTTGAATCAAATTCTTCACTAATTTGATTTTCTTCAACTTTGCATCAAAGAAAAGTAGAATATCATCTGCATAAAAGAGATTTGAAATTTTTTGTGCATTTTGTAATAGTTTGATGCCAACATCCCAACCTTTATCCAAGAAAGAGTTAGACATTAATTGAGAGCACAAAATAAATAATAAGGGTGAATGACGACATCCTTGTCGAGAGCTACATCTTTCCTTAATCCACCTTGAGTTGCTTCCATTAATCATAGAGAATATTGGATCCCTCACACATTGCAACATTAAATTTGCAAATCTAAAAGGAAAACCTAAAATCTTCAGCATTTCCCTCAAGGTTGTGCAACACATATTGTCATATGCATGTTCCATATCAATTTTAATTGCCAAAAAGCCATCTTTAGCCTTAGAACACCTAATTTTATTGCAAACCTCTTGATCTAAGAGTAGGTGATTTGATTTTGACCTCCCTTTTACAAAAGAAACTTTTTCTTCTAATATAACCATATGTATTACCAATAGCAATCTATTTGATAAGACTTTAGCTGCAATCTTATAAATTGAGTTGCATTGGCTTATAGGTCAGTGTCCTGAAGGAGAAACAGGATCTTTGACATTAGCAATCAACACAACCAAGGTCTCTTTCCATTCATTACAAAGCAAAATCGAAGAGAGAAATTTATTAATAGCTTTGCATACATCTTCACCAATAATACTCCAATAGGATTTGAAGAAGGAATAAGTTATACCATCACAACCTGGAGATTTATTCTCTCCCAAATTTTTTATAACATTCAGAATTTCTGAATAGTTGTATTCTGCCTCCAACATGACTCTATCATCTTCATCCAATACTCTCCAAGGAGCAGCCAGTTAAGTAAAGAACAATCCCTTTCCCTCCATTTCACCTTGAAACAATTAAAAAAAAAAACCTCTTCTATCTCCTTTGGATTTTCCACCATAGCTCCATCCTCCCCTTTAATACGATTAATCCAGTTTCCATTTATTCTAGCATTTGCAATGGCATGAAAATATTTTGAGTTAAAATCCCCTTCTTCCATCCACCTTACCTTAGCCCTTTGTCTCCACAAAGTATTCAACCTAGGAAGGTAGACATTAAGCTCACCCATCAAGAGTATCAACTTTTCTTCACCTAATTGGCCATCCATCGCCTTCTCCTTGTAATTGCAACACCTCCTTTTTCAAGCCCTCTTTAAGAGATAAAAAGCCCTTCACTTTAGTTATACTCCAAAAGAATAATTATTTCAATGTTCTTTTGCATTTTTTGTTTAAAATTTGCATTTCATCTCCAACATAGGACTTCTTCCATAGTTTGGAAATAATGCAAGAAGAAGCATGAAAGGAAACCCACACATCTTAAAAATACAAAAAATTCTTCTTCTTAATAATTGAATAATTATTTTTTTAAATGACAGGACAATGATCAGATGCCACTCTAGCAATGTGCCTTTCAACCTCCACTTGAATCTTCTCCATAGTGAAGGAATTCAACAAGCACCTATCCAACCTCTCCAAGATCCTTGCTCCCCCACTTTTGTTATTACACCGTGAACCTTGGTATAACCACACAAATTTCATGAAAATCATTGAGATTCATAAAATTGGTCATATCTTTGGAGCTTTGAGAAAAAACAAATTTCCTCCCACCTCTCTTATCTTCTTGAGCCAAAATACAATTAAAATCACCTCCAATCAAAGAAGGAACCTTTCTATGAGAGACCTCATGAAGGAATCCCCACAATTCCCTCCTCTTGAGCACCTCCTTACTACCATAAACAATATAAATCATTCAGGAATCCTTATTAAACACTTCCAAGTCTCTGACTACACATTGCTCAGAAGACTTTAAAATAGAGAAAGAAGCAAGATCAGATCTCCACATTACCATAATACCACCTAACAGTCCAACTGATGGAAGATATTAAGAACATCGATATTGACTTAAATAACATTGATATTGAAGTGGATTCCAATTATTGTTTTAAAATTTTAAATTCTATTGACGATACAATGTTTAATTCTACTCTTTTTTATCTGTTGAGGGATATTAAGAACTTGCATATCTTTATGAACTATTAATTTTCACTTATTCAAAAGGAAGGAAATGTGTGTGCTAGCTGGCTTGCTAATTTGGGGTGTGGCCTTGATTGCTTTATTAATTTTACTCCTTTTAACCTCCCCGATCCTCTAAAGGTATTTTAAGAATAGATAAACTTGGTATGCCCTATGTTAGACTTTAATGCTGGCTGTTGGCTCGAGCCTTTGGTCCTAATTTCTTTGGCTCTAGGGTCTGGTACCCCATTATTAACTTCAATTTTTTTCCTATGTTTGTGTTGTTTCTTAATGTCTAGTCTCTGTTTGGGTTACAATTTTGCTGCTTGGTTTGGTTTTGTTTGGTCCAGCTGTCTTGGTCTTTTCTACTTTGCTTGTATGGTTTTTTGGGTGCTCAGGTTGCTTAGTCCTATTACTTTTTACTATATTCTGGTTGGTTGGTTCTCCTAACAATTTTTTTGTTTTCATGTTGGCCTATGGATTCTATTTATTTCTAGGAGTTATGCTTTGCTATCGAGTTTGGTGGATTTTTATGTTTTCTTTCCCGCTATATCTGGATCCATGAGTGCCTTATGGGGGTTGGTTTTTCTCTGGAGCCTTGTACGGTTGATACCTGCTATCCACGTTATTATATTATTAGCTGTGATTTTTTCCTTCCTGTTGTGGTTGGTCGATTTCGTTTAGAGGCTACCTTACATAGTTGAATTAATTTTTTGATGTTGTTTGGAAGGTTGGCTCTCCTGATAGTTACCTTGTTTATCATTAGCTTATGGGTTATATTTACTCCTGAGGGCTCTGATTGGCTGTTAAGTTTGGTGTTTTTCTTGTGTTGGCTTTGCCCTAACATTTGCTTCCCTGTGTGCCTTCTGGGGACTGGTTTTTCTCTAGAGCCTCCTGTGGTTGATACATGTTGTTCTACTTATTATGTTATTGGATGTGGTTTCTTTCCTTTCTTTTATGATTGGTCGGTTTGGTATAGCTGCTTCCTTGCTTGGTTGAATTCATCCATCCACTTTGTGCATGACCTGGGTATGCTTTAATGTTGTGATTTCCTTGCAAACTTGTTTCGTTATATTAATTTTGTGGTTAACAAAGGTTGTTAAGGTTTATATCCCTTTATGTCTCAATGCTAATGAGAAGTATGAGGTCCATGTTGATCATCTTGGTTGCTATATGGTTAATGGTTAGATCTATCATTATGTTATTTTACGGTTATATTTGGGCTACTGTTATCTTGTACTTTACCTATTTTTGTAGAATTTTCTTAGTGCTGGAATTCATCTAGGTGGTTTTTTGGATAAGAAGATAGATCTTGACATGGATTTTTGTGTGCTTCCTTCTTTTTGGGTGCTCTCTCTTGTGCACAGCAGAATGTACCTAGGGTATACTATTTCTTCTTAGTAGGGAACTTTTGCTCGTAGGTTTTTTCCCTTTCTTTTTATAGCTCTTTGAGCATTAGTGAGCTTGCATTCCCTTGAAGGAATTTCTAATTTTTCATTGAATTAATGCATAGGCCCCTATGTGGGTTTCCCTTAAAAAAAATAAATTATACCTTGGGCCTGTTTAAGCCTCCCTAGGAATAGAGAAATAGCCGAATTTCAAAATTTTCAAATTCACGATTTTTCTGCAACCTTCATCGCCGGTGATTAGTGATGATGGCGGATGGCCGCCGACCTCCTGTCGGTGCGCTAAACTTAACTGGAGGCTTAGATGGCAAATCAGAGATGAAGATGATCGATATCAGGCATGTCCGTGATTAGATGCAGATTACGTGCATCACAGATTGGCTGCAAAACCTCTGGCTATCAAAAAAGTTAGTGATGTTCCCACGAAGAAGATTGTTGATATTGTGGAAGATAAGGGTAAAATCATTTTGGTTAATTCTGATTGCATTACCCCTAGTATTGAGAAGTCTCGTGCAAGTTTGTAATAGAATGATGTAGAAGCTTCTTCATCAGAAATGAAGATTTTTGTTAATAAATTTGGATGTTCAAATGCAATCTCTGATCTGTCGCCAGCGATAAATGCGAATATCTTGAATGATGTTAATAATAAATCTCATTCTATGGATAAGCTATCTTCTGTTCCTTGTTCAGACTTACCAATTAAACCTGCTTTACAATCTGAAAATGTTGGGATTACTTCAAGTGTCACTATGGCTAAGGATGCTGAAATGGGTTCTAAAGTAAGTTCTGTTAATGCTTGGAAGAGGACCTAGCACAACTAGCTTAACTATGATATGGATTCAACCCCCGTTACTGATGACGGGATTGCTATAATTATGAACTCTGAATTATAAAGTTTTAATTCTCATACCCTGAGAAATTCTCTGGTTATCAAAATTGTGGGTAGTAATATCCCTTTCCTAATCTGCAGTAGAGAACTTCAGAAGCAATGGTCTAGATTTGGAAATTTTAACCTTACAACCTTGGGTCTTGATTGGATTCTCTATTCTTTTTCAAAGCCGGAAGCAGTTGAAGAAATCTTAGAAGGATGACCTTGGTTTATAGGAGGCACTATTATTTGTTTGGATAGATGGTCCCCCACTTTTTCACCTGAATCCCTCAAAGGACTTACAGCTCCTATTTGGATTCATATGCCGTGTTTACCGTTGCACTGCTGGGATGAGCAAAATATTTATAGAATTGCTTCCAAGATAGGAGTTCCAATTTATCTAGATGGAAATTCTTTTAAGTGGGGAAAAAGTGAGTATGCACGGGTCTGTGTTCGTTTGGATCTAGACAAAAAAGTTCCTAAAGGAGTTTGGATAGAAGGAATGCATGGTATATCCTTCCAAAAGGTAGAATATAAGAAGATTTCATCTCTATGCTATCATTGTGGTAAATTGTCCATTTAAAGAACAAATATTCTTTGATCAATAATTCTTCTTCAAAAATAGTTACTTCAATTTCTAATGTTAGTGAGAAAAGGGTGAATCAAGGAGAAGATAATTCAATGATCAAGATGAATTAGGACCTTGGATATAGGTCAAGTTTAGGAAAAATAGAGCAGTGGGTAAAACAGCTCTTAAGCAGAGAATTGTTATTCAAAATGACCATCCAGTTCAAACAAATTCCATCCTAGAAGAAGGAGAGATTACTGAACCAGCTGCAGTTCAAGTATCAGAATCTACAACTATTTGTAAAACCACTAGATTTAAGGAGAACAAAAGTCTTGAAGATTGGCTGAATAACAATTTCAACATATTGTAAGAGGATTTGCATAATATTTGTCTTGAAGACTTAAAGGGAAGAGGCTGTATTACAGATTTGATTAAAACAAATCCTTCTAAAGATGTTGTGAAGGATTCTGTAGATACTATTTCTGGTTTGACAACATAAAGAATTGAAGTAGTTAAAGACTTCAATTGTAAAGAAGAATTGGCCAACAACAACTTTCAAGTTGATTACTTGGAGAAGGCTGTTTCTCTTTCAAATGACAACAATGGGAAGGGTTGCTTACGAACTCTTGTAAATCCTGAGGGATTACTAGCGAACTCAAGTATACCCTATCATAAATCTGATTTCAAACTTCAGAAGGAGCTGAAATCATTGGGAAAGGATAATTTTATTTCTCATGGGAGAAGAAGAGGTGGTATTATTAAAGGTAGGAAAGGGAGTAATCCCTATTCTTATCAATCATGACTTCTTTAATTTTTTGGAATTTTAGGGGGCTAGGAAAAAGGAAGCCTCCCACTACTTGAAGTAATGTATTAAAGATAATGATTTGATCTTTGTTGGATTATCTGAAACAAAGATATCCTTCTTTGATAGATAGGATTGTTACAAGTTCAACTGTAAGCTTTGGGGTTTTTATTTACTTCATGCAGAAGGTCTTTCAAGTGGACTTTTGGTTTGCTGGAGAAAAGATCTTGCTTCTTTCTCTACCTTGGTAACATCTCCTCAAGCTATTATGGGAGAATTAAACAGCTTTAATAAAGGTGTATGGCTCATAGCTTTAATCTATGGGAGTAATGATTTCTACAAAAGAAGGAGCTTATGGAACACTCTTGAAGGTATTTCCAATTCTGATTTGCCCACAATCATAGGAGGAGACTTCAACTGCCTTTTATCTCAAAAGGACAAGCAAGGAGGAAAAAAGTACAAATTCTTTCAAGGTGTTCAAGATATGAGAAATTTTATTAATTCATGTGATCTTCATGAATTGAAATTCATTGGACCAAGGTGCACTGGTGTAACAATAAGACAGGGGGAGCTAGAATTATGGAAAGGTTGGATAGATGTATTTTGAATTTTGTTGCTTTGCAAATAATTCAAAATCATGTTATTAAGCACCTTCCAAGGGTAGCTTCTGACCACTGTCCCATTTTAATCAATCTGCTTATTCCAGCTACTCGAAAAAACAGGATAATTAGATATGAAGAAGTTTGGTCTTCATATGCTGCTTCTACCGGAATTGTCAATAACTCATGGAAGAAGAGTATGAAAGGTGATCCGGTTAACTCTTTGAATAAGAAATTTAAAAGAGTTTTAAAAGCTCTGTATTACTAGAGTAAATCCAAACATCAGGATATGATGATGTTGAAATAAAAACTGAAGAAAGAAATTTTAGAAATTCAATTTGATGAAGCAGAAGCAGGTGGCCTGTCCGAAGATATGTTACAGTTGCTGAAATCTAAAGTTTATGAATTGAATATTACTCTATCTCGGCTTAACACGTGGTGGAGGCAAAGAGAAAAGACAAAATGGTTGGTAGATGGTGATTCAAACACCAAGTTTTTCCACATATATGCGTCTAGTAGACGTAACTGTAACTGGATTCATCAAATCAAAGGTGAAGATGGAAAAGTGACTGAAGATCAAAACGAAAATGAAAACATTTTTTTCAATTTTTTCAAGAACAAATGGGATGAGAAGGATTTCTATTTATCAGGTTGGTCAAAGCCTTTTAATGTGCTTAATGATTTGGACAGACAAATACTTTCTAATGATTTTAGGGAAGAGGAGCTAGAAGATGCGGTTAAACACCTTGATTCCAACATTTCTCCAGGTATTGATGGGATCTCTTATTCTTTCATCAAAACATTCAGATAGGTTTGCTAACTACCTTATTCAATGTGTTTATGACACTAATTTTTCTATAATTATTAATGGTAGCAATTCAAGTTGGATCAAGGCTAAAAGGGGGTTTAGACAAGGTTTCCCCCTCTCTCCCATTCTTTTCATCTTATGCTCTCAACTTCTTTCTGATGTTGTTATGCAAAAAGGGAAGGAATTGGGCATTAAAATAGCTCCTAATGTTGAGAAAATTTCTCACTTATTATATGCTGATGACATAGTTTTGTTCCTAGATGCAAATGGAAGTAGTGTTAAGAAAGCTAAAGAAATTTTGGAACATTACTATAATGGGTTTGGGCAAAGGATCAATGTTCATAAATCTTTCATTTTATTTGGGAATTCGGTTAATAGAAGGAGGAGAAGGAGATTGGCTAAAATCCTGAAATTGAAAGTGGTAAAATAATTTAAATATCTTGGGATCAATGTTGTGTTGAGAAGAACTACTAGGATGGATTTGTACCATCTAAGGAAGAATAAATATAAAAAAAATCAACCAAAAAAAAAAAAACAAAACAAAAAAATAAAAGCCAGGAAACAAAACAACACCATCCAAAGATAAACCATGCTAATTAAAATGAAAATAAGGGAGGCCTATGTGATCCAATCTTTCCACACCTCTAACCTGCATAGGTAAAGAAAGCTAAGAGAATTCAATAAAACCCAATAATGTACATCCCATTTTAGCAAGGGAATCAGTAACAACATTACCTTCACGCATAATATGAGTAATATAATAAGTAATAAAGGATATCCAATAATTAATATCTTTTAACATATAAAAATTATCAGAATTAAAAGAATGGTTACCTTTTAGATAATGAATCAAGAGCATGACATCCACTTCAGTCCAAATAATAGTGATGCCTAAGGAAATGCAAAGTTGAATACCATAAGGAAGACTCTCAATTTCAGTTATAATTGCAATTTTAGCATAAGGACCCATAAAGGCAACAATCACTAAACCATTAGAATCCTTAATAATACCTCTATAACCAGCAATTATTCTAAGAACCATCAATATTAAGTTTAAAACAACCCTCTAAAGGTTTCTTCTAGTAAATAATTTTGTCTTTTAAACCAATGGAATAAGAGCAAAAATTCAAACCAAACACACAAGAAACATGAAGAAAACTTTTAAAAGAATCGTGTTGACTAATTTACCAATATAAAGCTGATAAATTTTATTCTTATTAGAAATAACACTTAAAGTATTCATTTTAATTTCACCATGTTTAGAATCATTTCTACTACTTTATAAAAACCTATAAATAATGAAATGGAGGATATTCCTAATGTGACCTTTATGAGGGATGAACCAATCCTTAAGAAGATTGATAACACAGTTGTGCCTAGTTGTATAAAGCACATTAAACATGTTATTAAAGTGTAGTAAAACTTTCATGGAAATTTGACCCTGAATGAACGCATGATTCATATTCTATATATGATAACAACATTGTCATTTGGAGGTAATATAAAAACCATTACGAATTAAAATAGAGTCCAAAGGCAAGTAATTATGTAAAATTTTACATATGAGAAAAGGGTAAGAGGAAGGAATGCTAGCATGCCAGAAAGCTAAATAAATAGAATCTTTAGGAAGCCATTACCTAATGGAGTTCCAAACCTATTTAATGGATAACTTTCCATCTTTAAAAAGATCAAACAAAATGCAATCATCATTATCCAAATGAATGGATATATTGAGAATTAAAGGTAAAATAAAATTTAGCACAATATTAGTAAAGAAAGAAATATTCCAATTTCCATTGGTAATAAAATTATTAACATTGCAAGAAGATGTGGAGTAAGTGTGTAAGGGATTGTCAATAAAAAAATTACCCAACCAATTATCTTGCCAAAAAAATATGTCTCCAAAAGAAGATGTTGCCACCTCCCATTCCCCATTGAATAAACTATTCAGCTTCACATTTAATATCATATAATCTTTCTAGTTGAAAGAATCACCTTATTTGAAAGCACAATTCAGAGGAGGTTTCCAGACACAATACTTAGAAACCATGAACTTGGCCCACAAAATCTTTTTAGCTCTAAAGGAAAACCATAATTTATGAGAAAAGGTTGTGGTCATATTTGTGAAGGTTTTAAAAACTTAATCTTCCGTCATCAACAACTCCATAGCAGTTATACAAGAACCCCATATAATAGCACTTTTTCCATTCTTAGCACCCCAAAGGAACTTATAAAATCTCAGTTCTACTATAAAGATTTAATGTTGGGCAAATAATATGAAGCAAGTAAGTAGGAATGGAGCAAAGGACATGTTTAATAAGAAGAAGCCTGTTGACCTCATATTTGTATGAGGTCACTAGGGGTCCATCTAGACTCCAGATCAATCCTGACCCTACATCAATCTAGATTCTAGACCCTAGGATCTACTCTAGACCCTAGAATTCTTCCAGACCAGTCCAGACATTAGGATCTATTCTAGACCCTAGGGGATGTCCAGACCTTAGTTCAATTCAAATTCCAATCAAATCCAGATCAAATTCAAAAAAATCCAGACCCAAATCCAATGCTAAAAGGCCAAGTCCTAAAAGCCTTTTTCAGCAAATTTTCAAACACTTCAAAATCAATCAATTGACCTCCAATTCAGAATCCGTCAGTTGCATACTGATGGGACATGTCTCTGGAGGCAACCCTCCAAATTTGAGCCCATTCCGAGGTCTCTAACCCCAGAAACTTAATCAAAATCCAAAGGCTGTAAAACCTTCAAATATTTACGGCCTATGCCACTGGATCTGCCACCCAGTGGATTTTGACCTTAGAGCCCTCTCCAAAGCCTCTAATTACTTCCAGACCCTTAATTATGACTCACTGAACAGTAAAATGCATTTTGGTCGACCCACTTTGACCCCCAGTTGACCAGGGGTCAAAATGACCAAAATACCCCTATGGGGCTCAAATGGTGATTTCAAACCAAATGAACTCCGAATTGAACGCAACCACCTCCAGCAAGTTTCAAATATCAAACCAAACTTGTTGGACCCATTTCCAAGCTTTGGGTCAACCTGGTTGACCAAGTCAACCTAGTTGACCTAAGAGACCCTTTAAGGGTCCAAATAGGCCTTTTGACCCAAATGACCTCTCCAGGCCATGGAATCACTTCCATTGGTCTTGAAACGTCATTTGAAACCTGTTGGACCCATTTCCAAGCCCTGGGTCAACCTGGTTGACCAAGTCAACTCAGTTGACCCAAGTGACCCCTTAAGGGTCCAAATGGGTGTTTTGACCCAAATGACCTCCCCAGGCCATGGAACCACTTCCATTAGTCTTGGAATGTCATTTGAAACCTGTTGAGCCCAAGTCCAGACCCTGGGTCAACCTGGTTGACCAAGTCAACCTAGGTTGACCAAACAAGCCCTTAAGGGTTCAAATAGTGATTTTGACCAAATTGACCCCTCCAAACCCTGGAACCACATCCACTAGACTCAGGATGACATTTTGAATTTGTTGAACCAATTTCCAGACCCTGAACCCAGTCGGTTGACCAGGTCAACCAATTTTGGCTTAAGGGCCCATTAAGGGCCCATTAAGCCCTTTTGACTCAAATAACCAATTCAATCCTCGAAAACACTTCTACTAGACTTCAAATTTTATTTTAAACCTGACCAACTTGGACCCACCCCTTGAGTCAACCTAGTTGACCCAGTCAACCTAGGTTGACTCAAAATTCCCTTAAGGCCTTAATGGGCTATTTTAGCTCATTCAACCCATTGAATCCATTTCATAGCTCCAAAATCAATTCCTAATGTAGCCTAACTATGCTTTGGGATGTGGGCCTATCAAGCCCATTTGGAGTTGACCAAATCAACTCCAAAGTTGGGTCAAACCTATTCCAAGCTCCAAATCAACTCAAACTTCAAACCCCTCCCTTGGCTTTGTCTATGATCCAACCTACTCAACCCCTAGGACCTCTAGGCTGCCACATCAGCAGTCTCCATGGTCAATTGACCAGTCAACATATGGTCAACAAGCCTTTGAGTGGTCAAATCTTTTGGCCCAAACCATTTCAACTCACTTGAACCCCCAATGATCCACCACTCCAGCTCTTGAACTCCTCCCCATGCCAAGTCAGCTGCCACCTCAGAACCCTTGACCTGTTGACCGGTCAATTTGGTCAACAACGGTTCATGGAGGAGTCCCATGGTCAAGCTCACATGTGAGCCTCCCTCCAACTGATCTAGGCTGCCAGGTTAGTTCCTAATGAGACCTAAAGCTCACTCAAGGCTCCCTAACCAAGCTCAGGCCCTGGTTTAGCCTCAAATGGCAGTGGTCCCCCCCACCTCCCTAGGTTTGGCCAATGGTTGGAGGGCCTTTCCCAGCCTTTCTCCCTGCCACCTGACGGCTTGGGACACTTGTCCCTCATCAGGGAGAGCCCCCTGATGCATCCCAGCCATCCATTTGGCTTAGGGATGTTTGAATAAGGCAAAAGGTTCAAATGAGGCCTCATTCAAACCCTATCATTCTCTCACCACTTCAAGCCTCTCCAGTCGAGTTCTCTGCTCCTTCAAGCCCTCAACCATCTCCTCTTCATTTCCCAAGCCTAAACCACCCGTCCAAGGCTGCCGCCGGCGAGGATTCCGGCCAACCGAAGCATTTCCAGTTCAAACGCCTTTACCTCTCGATCGGCTGCATCTCAGGATGTGGATTCAACAGGACAAATAAACGTGGACAGTCTACAAGTTCAGAGAATCCAAAAACGGTCCAAACCGTCCATTAAATCGAGGTGAAACTCTAAACCTAGCTTAGGGCACTTAGGTTAATTTAACATTTTATTTAGTGCGTTATTTCCAGCAAAATAAACTCCCCATTATTTCTGTTCGTCTACTCTATCTAGGTTTAAAATTTTATTTAATTTGGTAAAGTGGATCGAGAGAATGAGCCAGAAAACGCTCTCTGGGGCGTTTTCTCGGTTTGGCTCAGGCGAACAGCTTCTGGACCGTTGATCCCTCGATCAACGGTTCAGATCGAGCCATTCCGTGAACTGATGAGCCGTGCATCCCGCTTGGTTCATCAAATTCCCGTTCAGCTCGATCATGGCCGTAGGTCTCGGACCGCGGGATTCATCGTCCGCTGTTTGATCGCTCCTGGCTGAGATCAAACCGCGGAACTGATCCTCACCGTCGGATGGATCCCACGGATGATCGGACGGCGGATATCGAGCGCTGACGTGTTTAAATGGAAAACGCGTGATAGCGTCCGCGGTTGACACCTGGCTGACCGCCGCCTTCGCGCTGGACGAACCCCGTCGTGCCATCTGTCCCGCTGTCGCCGCGTATTGACCCCGCGAACCAGAGCCCGCCACGTGCCGGCCGGTTGGTTTAATTAGCTTTAATTAATTTTTAAAATCAGAAAATTTGTTTAAATCATAATAAATTAATTATAAGTCCAAAAATTTAATATAATATATCAAATTTCTCAGAAAATTGATGTCTTTAATTTAAAATTAAATTCAATTTAAAATATTACATACATTTTAAATTATTTTAATTATTAGATATTTCATATTTTAAATTAATAATTAACTAAGAAATATATATATATATATATTTGATTAAAATATTGTAAATAATTAAAAACTATATTTTAATATATATATTTCCAAAACTTTAGAAACTTTTTTTTTTTATATAATATAAAAATTATTTGAAATATTAATTATTTCCAAACTACTTTAAATTCACTTAATTAACTTAAATTTCAAAATTTTCAAATATATTTAATTTAAATCAGAAATATTTAAGTAATATCTCAAAATTCTTGAAATTCAAAATACTCTAACTTAACATTAATTTTAGGATTAAAATATTCATTTATCTTGATTTATTTGAATTATTTGAATATATTAATATTTGAGTGATATTTAATTAAATATTATATTAATTACTTTAAAGTATAAAAAAAATTATTATTTTCTAATAACATCAAAATCAGTGGATCTCCATGCTCTTTAAAATTTATTTTAATGATATTTTTAATTATTTTATTTTAAAATGTATATTTACATATATAGGGTTAAATATATTAATATATTTTCAAATATATTTTAAAATATATATATATTTAAATCTTATAAGTTTGAGAGATCCTTTGGAATTTTAAGCATGGATTGAATACATGAATGGAATTTATGGGGAATTGATTTGTGAATAATTGCATGTTAATTGTTCACTAATCACGTTATTATTCATCTTAATTATGTTATTCCTTGCATGTTTAGATTATGCACACACCACTTAGATTTAGGCTCTCCTAGATCTAGGATTTGCTTGGTTTGATTGCATATTTGCTTATGTTAAGTTAAGGGTTAGGGAAACTTTGATTTGAACCCATTCAAGTTTAGTGTCATTAAGGACAATAATTAAGGACTTTGATTAGACAACTTAGAAAATGCATTGTGGTTAGGATACATCTCATTTAAACTTGAAATTTGAACCACTCGAACTTAGTGACATTCTCAGCCTTAGGGAATTTTCTTACTGATTTTTGAATTCATTAAGCTTCTTAATTAACTTAATCAAAATCAAGCCTTAATTAAGCCATTAAACCTTCCGGAAAATGTAATAAATTCATTTTAAACCCAAAAAATACGTGTAAACCCTCTAACTGACCAGTTTTAAATCCTTAATCAATGAAAATTAAAATCAAAATTATTTGACAGCAATCTTAACCTTAATCTAATTTTAAGTGAAAATAAAAATTTAATTCATTTAATTAATTAAAAAAATATTAAAAATTCCAAAAATTTCCCAAACACTTGGAAATCTCTCCTTAGGTCATTTCTGACCTTTGGAGTTGATTTCAAGGAGTTTGGGATTCATTTGGAGAAAAATCACAAAATGGCCCTCTAATTAAGAAATTTAGAAATTCATTAAGTAGTCAAAAATTCAAACCTTCATAACTAATTCCAGAAAAATCAAAATCACCCAAACTCACTTGCATTCAACTCCTAATAATGCCTAATATCTATTAAAAATATTAAATTCCAGAAATCTGTAATATTTCAAAAATTCAACAAACCGGTCAAATCTAGTTCAAATCTAGTTCAAAACTTCAAACCTTCGTAATAAAATGTAGAAAAATCTGATTTCAACGTACTTACCTTCGAACTGATCGTAGTAAGGTCTAGTATTTTAATAAAATACAAACATTCTAGAATTTGAACTTAATCAAAAGGTCAATTTTCAACCCTTTAATTAAATCATTAAAATATTCAGAAAATTCATAAAATTCAAAATTATTCTAAAACTCCAGAAAATCTTAGCTTAATGTTTAAAACACTCAACAAACCTTTTAAAACACAACAACCATCCTAAAGATGAAGTTTATTGGCTGGACTACTCCGGGCTGCGGGGCTAAGTGTCCTAAGGAGGCTGGTTCCTCGAGCCTGGTGGCACAACGCCACGAATCGATTAATGGCAAATTTAAATAAGTCAATCTTAAAAATCAGCAACCAAACATTTCTTATAAAATTCATTAATTCTTAAGCCTTAATCAATCTAAAATATTTAATTATATCGGGTACCACTGGGTAACCCAGGCCTACGAGGCTATTAACTTAGCCCCAAGGAAGGTGAAATAAACTTCACGGCCTCGGTGTGAAACAAAGGTGATATCCAACAAATAATTAAATGAGTCTTAAAATTAATCTTAAGCCATTAATATTTGAATTCAAACCTAAATCCCTTAAACCTTCCAACCAATCAAACTTTAGATAACTTTAACTAATAATCCTAATTAGGATACATCAAAACCACACGACCTACCTCACACACTTTAGATGGTTTGCTAGGATCACTGACTCTAGTTTTAGGATAGGCCGGTGTTTTACTTTCTGCATTTGTGTGACGAGTTTTTCGAGCTTTTACTGCATGATGTTTGCTAGTGTAGAATTGATGTGTTTATTTACTTTCTTCCTGCATTCTGTGATTGATTGTGCGTTAGACTTACTCCTAGGTTAGGAGCGAACTATACTTGTGCAATCTTATGCAGGTGGCCATGCTCATACAAGGAGCTAAAAAAAATTAAAGGGGGCAGTTAATAAAAAAATATATACTCTTTGCACAGGTACCTGCCGCGCTTAAGACCCCCTTTAAATAAAAAGAGCATGGCCAAGTGTGGCTAAAAAAAATGCATTTTAAATTTTCATATTATAACTGCTTGGGATTGAATATACAACTGTTGATTATTAGGATAACCTTGCAGGATCGAGTCTAGATTTTCTTATTTCTATCAATGTAAATTTAATTCATTTAAGGTTGTATTTCTTAAAAATGTTTTGAGATTGGGATATGAATATCCAATTTGAATTCCAAAGAGGTGAAGACATCCCTAAAGGGGAGAGTCTTCTTCCATTTGGAATTCAAATTAGGATACTTTGCAAGTATCCAAAGAGGAAAGATAACACCCCGATCAAGGGGGAGTTTCTTTCCATTTGGATATCCTGAACCGACGAATCGAGATGTTCGTGAGAAGATGAAGGATTGGACAACGAGAAGAATCCCAAGTCTCAAAATCATTTGATTTAGGATTAGAAATCCGGGTTGTAGTCAGTGGTGCCCGGCCACTTTAATTTCTTGTAATTTTTGAGATGTAATAATGAGTGGCACTTGCCATATGGACATTCAATTTGATATATTTAATTGATTTATTTAATTGATTTCGCATTAGAACTCCTGCTTTTCTAGTCTTTTTACTTGCATGCCGTATTTGATTTGACCTGGAATTCGAATTTAGGCTCTTAGGGGTCTGTCAAAAAAATTCTTCTATTTTAATTAAATAAAATTTTAAGATAAGATAGAAACTCTAAACGGTCCTAAGAAGTAAGCTCGGACTCGCCGAGGGTTTTTCATGCATTCATATTATACCTTCTCAACCTTGTTAGGCATCTCCCCGCCTGCGGGTTCTGGCAGACCACCTGGCCTATGAGGGTGCCGATCTGTCAAGGGGATGTTATGCAATCTCTAGGGAAAAATCTATTTTCTAAGCCAAAATTTTTAAACTGCTACATACAGATTTTGCATTCAATCGAGTCAATTAGCATGCATCGCATTAGCAACAAATTTAAAAGAGTCTAATATTTAATTGCATTACTTAGACATCGAATACCCAACATGAGTCTAAGGGGCCAATTAGGAACCGCTCTAGATGTCGGCCCCGCTCTCAAAAAACTTTTCTTAAATAACGTCCCTATCACTCTACATAAAAAGACCGGATTCATATTTTAAAATCATTTAGGTGGTTTAGCTGGCTCCCCAATCCAGGCCGGGGTAAGACCAGATTCGCATTGCACTAGCTAGGTTCGGGGTGCTAACTTTTAGTGCCCAATTTAGACTTAGGTTCTGAGGCTGGCTCGGGCCATAAGACCTCAATTTTCGGGAATTGAATCCCAAATTTCTAATAAAATTGATCACTTAAATATTAAATATCTTTCAATCAAATTTAAGCCCAACACTTAGGATAGATTGGAGTGTTTTCTGAAGTAATTCAGAATCTTAAAAACACTCCCTACTCCTCTTCCTTTGACTCCAGAAAATAAGTCTTCAACATTTTGAACCAATCCCATTTGAAATTCCAACCTTTTCCTCCTTTGATATCGATCTTTGAAAATCTTAAATAAAATTTACACCGCTATTTTAATCGAGAGTTTTCGTAGGAAATTCTGATTTTCTACGATGTAATTAACTACGAGGGCTTGCGCTCGTAGGAGATTTAGAAACCCAGAATTGATTTTCAAAACCAATTTTTCAAAAACTCTAATTAATTATTTTTGGGAAATTTAAATCAACGATCATTATCGTCATTTTCAAACGATCGATAATGATTGA
Source organism: Dendrobium huoshanense (assembly GCA_016618105.1). NCBI lineage: Eukaryota > Viridiplantae > Streptophyta > Magnoliopsida > Asparagales > Orchidaceae > Dendrobium > Dendrobium huoshanense. The sequence continues at coordinate 17,665 of JADPUM010002255.1, read as the reverse complement.
TATCTCCTTCTCTTTGGAAAGGTATATCAATTATTATCATTGATTTGATTATGAAACTAATGATCTTTCATCCAGATTAATATAGCCAAACAATTTTGAATTTGACTATGATAATTTGGATAACTTTAAAATTTTTGAAATTTGAACCAATTAGTGAATGATATTCTCCCGTTTGGGATGATATATCGTTCCTAATGTTGTGTTAGATTTCAAAACTAAAATTCAAAATTTAATCTTCCCAAAGATAATTAAATATTTTTCAAAAATTATATATATACTTAAATATATATATATATATATATATATATATATATATTTTTTTTAATCAAAACAAAAATGGCGACTCCGCTGGGGATGATCTCTCTCTCCATCTTTAATAGCGGTATAAATTTTATTCTATCGGTAGTTTTGACTACCTTTCTCTCCGTTGGTCCCTCTCCCATTTCTTCCTTGGGTGAGTATGGCCAACTCAATTAAGACATGTTAATAGAGAGGTGAGTGTAGGAAGCCTCCCTCTAAATTTAGGCTTGGACATTTTGCCTCCAACTTGGTTGGTAGAGCGAAAGAGTCAAGCCTATCCCTTTCTATAAATTGTAGAGACTAGCGTGCTCGGGCTACTAGTGGCATGCTAAGTTATATAACTTATAGAAAATCTCCTCAATTTTCAAAATCTAAATTCTAGTCTTTTAGTAGAGTTTTAATCCTTCCAACGTCTAGATAATCGTTATGATTGTATCGTTGTATATTGAATTGTAACAATTTCTATTCAATATATACGATCAAGCATAACACTCACTTTTAGGGTTCGTTTTAAAATTCAATTATATCGGTAGAGTTAAGCTATGACATTTCATTCTTAGTGCACTAACTAGAATGAAAGAGTCAAGTAAATTCCAAATAAATCTCCCAATTAATGTGGACCTTTTTGTTGGATGAATATCCAACACCTCGAGTCCCAAAATAAGGGGAGATGCTGCCGAATTTTTGAATTTTCAAAACTCTTTCTAAAATCTTTTCAAATTGAATATCGTTGTTGTATGTTCTTCTACGATGATCTTCGTAGTTAACATATACAACAAACCTTCAAACTCTATCTGGTACAAGTTCGCCATTAACATTTCATCCTTTAAAGATTGAAAGAGTTAGGCCTTCTTAGTGTTTTTCCCGACGTTTATTTGTGAACCTTTTGTTGAATGAAAATTCAACACATTGAGTTCCAAAAATAAGGGGAAATGCTGCCGGATTTTTGAATTTCCAAAACTCAATTATTTCCAAATTCAAACATCTTCTTCAAATTCATCCAAATCAAATTCAAATTTTTGTTGTTATATATTTTCCTACAAAATCCTTCTGTAGTTGAATATATACAACGACAATTCAAACTCTACCTCAGTCAAAATCAAACTCTATATTCTATCGTTTTACACCGGGTTATAGCTCTTATAACCCGATGTATACGATAAAATATAAATTTATTTTCAAAATTTAAATTCAAGTTTCTAATTCAGATCTTCTCCTTCTCAATTCTCAGAAAATCGAATTAACTGCAATGGCTGGCAAACTGTTGTTTTCAATGGACCGTGATTTGCTGATTGAAGAGTTAGTCTACGAGAACTCAATTTAGTTTGGGATAGGGTTTAAGTCCCTTAGACTGGTGATGAATGGAAACACTTTGGTTGACCTTGCTGTCGAGGGCAAGAAAGATGCCCATGTAGTTCAATTAGCCATAGGAGCCGGGAACGATGCCCCTCCTAGTCTGTGGTCAGCGCTAGATATTGCCAATGCGCCAAAAGAGTTCCTTGAAGATGCAAAGAAACTGGAAGCTGCCGCTGCAGCCAAGACAGTGTTTGAGAAGGGATCTTCTAGCGCTGAGACTCTGTATGGTACTAAGAATTCCAAGAAGAACTACCTCAGGAGGTTAAGGAAGAAAATCACTAAGACTAAGAAGGTGGCCGAGCTGAAGGCCTTGAGTAAAGTCGACCTTGAGGCTGCCGAGGAGCTGCCAATCCCTGCCTCTTCTCCACTCCTTAAAGGGAGTCGTTTTCACCCCCTCGCAGCTGCTGCGGGGGAGGAGAGAGTTACTCGGATAGCTAGCACTCCGCCTAGCCCGGTAGACTATTCTGTTAAGAGAACCCCAAAGGAGAAGCAAATTCTGAAAACTAGGATGCTTAGAAATATCATCCATACTTGTGCTGCTCAAGTGGGGCAAACTAAGGAACAGTATGTGAAACACCTGAAGGGAGTGATTTCACACAAGCTCGAGAAAGAAGTTCTGAAGGAAGAAAGGTCTGAAGCCAAGAATTTGACTCCTCAACCAGTGAGGAAAAACAAAAAATTTGTCAAACAACCTGTGTCTTCAGTCTTGGTGGATGGATACCACTGGGTGCCTCGCCTCCCGTCTACAAAGACGGAGGAGATAGTATTAACCGGGTCTGGCCAGAGTCGCTCTTTCAGTGGCAGACCACCGACCCCACCTTCGAAACTGTCAAAGTTGGCCCCAGTGATTGCAAAGTCTAAAGAAGTCTTGAAAGAGCTGAAACCAGTTGATGTTAAGGGCAAGAGGCCCATGTCGCCAGAAGAATCATGTGCAAGAAAGAAGTTCAGTAGATCCATTGGAATTCAATTCAGGGAACCTCAAGTTCAGATACCAGTTAAACTCCCTAGACTCCCAGTTCAGGGAAGTGAGGACTCTATTCATGTTGATGTTGGAGCCCCAGCTGTTCAAGCCCCTCCATCACCAATTAAGATGGATGTCCCTCACCCTACTGAGGATGTCACCCTTGCGACTACCGACCTCGGGACAGTCGGAGGGGAGGAGATGACCCGAGATCCTGATCAAGAGATGTTAGATCAGTTGGTTAGTGAAGAAATCACTGAAGATGATGCTAAGATCAGTAATATTTTTGATAAGTTAGATGTGAAAGAGTATGATCAAGTGATGAACTATGATGGATACCTGCCAATTTATGCTGAGGCAATAGACGGGAGGCCGGTTGAGGAAGTAGTTCAAGAAATCAGAGATATTCTTAAGAAGAAGGCTATTGATGAATTCAATCCGGATGAAGATGATCTGTTAGTTGAGGAAGAACCAATAGCGGATGTCCACATGGTCGAGACTCGAGCATCAACTAAAGATGCTGAGCCTTCTAAACACCGCTCCGATAAAGAAGAAGAGTCAGCAGCAGTTGATTCAGATTCCGACACCTCTGTTAAGCTGAGAGATAAAGATGATTACATCAAGAGCCTGGAAAGGAAGGTCGAAGAGATGATGCTAAAGGTAGAACAAATGCAGAATCAGATGTTCCAGGCACAGCAGTCTAAACCCGAGCAGTTGCAGCCCACGGTACTCACAACGGGCGAGCACAGCAGGAAGGCTGATTCTAGTTTCAAGATTCCAGAAGTCGCCCCTCCACCAGAAAAAGATATTCGCCAGATGATCGAAACCCAGGTAAGGGAGGCCTTAGCCCATTCACAAGGAACTGTATCTATTCCAAAGGGTAGACCCTACCCCGAGGAATATGATTTGGTTCCTTATCCTAAGGGTTTTGTGCCACCTTCTTTCAAAATTTTTAGCGGCTTAGAAAACCCAAGACAGCATCTGGCCCACTTCCGAGCAAGCTGTTGCAATGCAGGAGGGTCGGATGCTCTACTCTTTCGTCAGTTTGTGAGTAGTTTGTCCGGTATTGCTTTTGAGTGGTACGCAGATCTACCGAACGGTTCTGTAAAAACTTTCACAGAGCTCGAGGGTCTCTTTTTAAAGAGATTCTCAGGAGCTCAACAACGTGTAACCGTTGGTGATCTCGTCATCGAAAAGCAAAAACCGGGCGAGTCTTTAGTCGACTACATCTTGAGGTGGCGAAACCTCTCGATGAAGTGTGAACCCCAACTGCAAGAGCAACATGCAGTGGAAATTCTTCTAAAGAACATCCACGGGCCTATTGCTTTTCTGTTGAAGGGGTTTACAATTAAAACCTTTGAAAAACTTCTTAACAAAGCTAGTAATCTACAAGAAGAGGCTCCCAAAATGCCATTCTTGAAGGATTCTACTGAAGATAAAAAGGTTAGTAAACCGTTGAAGTCCTTTGAGAAAAAGACAGCAACGGTTTCAGCAGTCGACAAGGGAAAGAAGCCGGTCAATGTTCAATCAAGTAACTCTGCTGTTCAACAAACTCAGAAACCTCAACCGTTTCAGGTAACTTCTCAACCTACCAGAGAGTACTACCGACCCACTTTTGAAGAGAGATTGGCTCGTTCGTATCCATTCAAAAGGGAGTCGCTGAAGAAAATTTTTAGGAGCCTTCTAAAGAAACCAGATTTTCGATTGCCGGAGGCCAGAAAGCCGGAAGAGGCAAATAAAAAGGACGATCCGACCTTTTGCCCCTACCATCGCATGTTGGGCCACACAATCGAAGACTGTATAGTCTTTAAGGACTGGCTCGAGAAAAACTTCCGTCAAGGTAACATCATAATTCCAAATGAGTACTTGGTTAATCCGGATCAGGGATCTGTCAAATCCATTTCAGGTAAAATTTCTAATCTTTCTTTGTCCATTGAAGATGGTTGGGATATAGCACTATCCCGGGCATTTAAAAAGTCGATTAACCAATCTTTTCGTCTTTCTTAACAGTTACCGATGAGAGCCCGGGGCCCGATCTGGGAGGTTGAGCTGGAGGCATCGCAGGAGGATGTTGGGACGATTTCCTCTCCAGTAGTTGTAGGAACTACTGTATTAAATAAAAAGAGTGAACATTTTGTAGAGAGGAAATTTGTTGATGAGAGATCTGTACAAGTGGTGGATGGTGGTTCAAAGCCACTAGCCCCACTTAAGTTATCTGACTTTTACTTTGCCCCATCAAAGGCAAAGGGTCAAAAATTGAATAAAAAGAAAGATCCTTCTGCGAATATTTTGATGATAAATGTTGAGAATGAAATTTTAAATGATTCTTCTGTTGAAAATAACTCGGAGCCAGCTGGGGATAATCAAGAAGTTCAAAAACCCAGCTCTCCAGATTTGACCCCTCAAGTGGAAGATGAATCTAATGTCGTATCAGATGGTGATACCCCTGAAATTAATTTCCAAGGGAGTCCCGTTGTGATAGACTTTTCCGATTCAGATTCCCATTCAGAAAATGACAATCAACCGCCTAAGGAGAGCGTAGACCTCCCCGTAGACTGTCCTTCCGATGAAATCGTGCAAGTACAACTACGTGGTGGCAAGGTTTTACCCCCTAGGCTTCCCCCACAGGAAAAGGGAAAACAAGTTGTTTCCACTGATCCGATTCAAGTCTCTACTCAACAATCAAACTCTCTTTCAAATCCACCGGGTCCTGATGTTAATGTTCCAAGTGTTGATTACAACGTCTTAGCTCACCTTAGAAAGTTGCCTGCTAAGTTGAGCATCTACGATGCCCTCATCCTTTCAAAAGAGATGAGGGAGACCTTTAATTAAAGCACTTCTCGACCCTGAGATTTGCTTAGCTCAACTCGCTTCAACTTCTGAGGATGAAGCTTTGTACTTCAAAGAAATTCCAGGAGTTACCTTCTCCGATGAAGATCTACTCCTTGGAACTGCCGACCACAATCGCCCACTTTACATCACTGTAAATGTGGGAAAGTTCAAATTATCAAGAGTTCTTGTTGATCCGGGTGCATCGGTCAACGTGATGAACATAAAGACTCTCGCATACCTTAGAATTGATACTAGCAAGCTCTCAACCGACAAGTTAGTGCTTCGTGGGTTCAATGAAAAAGGCGAGAAGGCTTTAGGTTCAATCACACTTCTTCTAGAGATAGGAGAGTTGAAAACTGAAGCGAAATTTCATATAATTGATTCGGCTACGTCCTTTAATGCGCTTCTAGGTAGGCCTTGGATCCATGAGTATAGGATGGTTCCTTCCACCCTGTATCAATGCATCAAGTACCAACGAGATGGCATTGAGTTTGAAATAAAGGGTGATTTGCAACCATTCTCTATTCACGAGATCGGGATCTATGAGGATGCTGCCTACTATGTTCCCAAAGGGTCCACTACCAAATCTAAGGTAGAGATCAACGTTAAGGAGGAAAAGGCAGAAAATCAGAGTTCGAAAGCAATTCAAAAATTGAGAAAAGAAAAAGTCAAGAATCAAAAAGAAGACGATTCTAATAGTGAAGACGACGTCGAGCGCGTGGTTTTTAGGCCTCCAATCAATCTACCTCAAAGAGGTGGGAGGATGGCTCAAAGGGCACGCGGTCGAGGCCGCCCTTCCATTGAAAAGAGAAATCCCCCAATGTACATCGAACTTGAAACAAGTTCAGATGAAGAACCAAGAAAAAGGGGTGCTAGAATTGCTTTCGACTACAGAAAAATCAATCCTCTTCCAAAGTTTGATCTCACTTTAGATTCAGATAGCGACCAAGAGGGTAACAAATCTAAATCTCAAAGTGACGAGCCTGAATTGACTATTTATGAAAAGCTTAATAGGGCAGTTAAATCCTTAGCCTTAACCCCACTGTCCGCTGACAGAGTCTCAGGGTTAGTAACTAAGGATGCCCCTAACTTAGATGGAAAAGTAAAGAAAGTCCAGAGGTTCTTCCCTGGCACTTCCTCTTCAAGGAATGAGGGTGATGTAATCCTTGAAGAGGCGGATTTCAATGAATTAATGGAATTACCTTTTGGCTACTTTCCTCTTGGTGTTAAAGCTCTTATCTCTAAAGGTTTTGCTCCGAGTCAATGGACTAAGGGTCAAGCTAGATACCACCAAGGTATTTGGAATTCCAAATTCAATAAAAATTGGACGAGTGGTATCGGCTTTGGTTCCGTTAGTTCGTTCGACGACGATGAATATTGCTTGATGATAACTATCCATCTTGAATCTGAAAGTGTCCCTGCTGAAGTCGTCGATTCGCTCGATAGACTTTGTTTGGAGACCTTAGATGATTCAGATGAAGATCAAATTCGGGATGCACCCCCTGAATTTGAAGAAGAGATTAAGTCAACAGTTGATGAACTTAAAGAAATTAACCTTGGAACAGAGGATGACCCTCGCCCCACATTCATAAGTTCTTTGTTGAGTGACGACGAGTCTAAGGATCTGATTCAACTTCTATCCGAGTTTAAGGACTGTTTCGCTTGGACATACGACGAAATGCCGGGTTTGTCCGCCGATATAGTAGTTCATAAACTCGGAATCCGGTGTGATGCCATTCCTGTCAAACAAGCTCCACGACGCATGCGTCTGGAGATTGAACAACAAGTCATTTCTGAAGTTAAGAAATTGGCCGAAGCCGGATTTATCCGGGAGGAGCAATATCCTTCTTGGGTAGCCAGCGTTGTGCCCGTTCGAAAGAAAAATGGTCAAATCCGGGTCTGTGTTGACTATAGAGACCTGAATAAGGCATGTCCTAAGGATGAATTTCCTTTGCCAATTCCCGAACTAATGGTGGACATTGCCTCTGCGCATGTTGTTTTCTCCTTTATGGACGGCTCGTCTGGTTATAATCAAATCAAGATGGCCCCACAAGATGAGAGAAACACTGCATTCAGAAGTCCTATAGGGATCTTTTGTTATAAAGTGATGCCATTTGGCCTTAAAAATGCCGGTGCAACCTACCAGCGGGCTATGACTCAAATTTTTGACGACTTAATCCACAATCAAGTCGAATGCTACATCGACGATTTAGTTATCAAAAGTAAAGTTAAAGAGGCTCATCTTTATGACTTAAGAATCGTCTTCGAGCGGTTGCGTCGCTACAACCTTAAGATGAATCCTTTGAAGTGCGCCTTCGGTGTCGCGTCAGGGAAATTTCTAGGTTTCGTAGTAAGACACCGTGGAATTGAAATTGATCCCGCTAAAATCGAAGCTATCTTAAATATGCCGCCTCCTAGGAGTCTTACTCAACTAAGATCTCTTCAAGGTAGACTGGCGTATATAAGAAGATTCATCTCTAATCTTTCCGGAAGATGTCAACCATTCTCGGTCCTCGCTAAAAAGGACGCCAAATTCATTTGGGACGAGAAATGTCAATCTGCTTTTGAAAATATCAAACAATACCTGACAAATCCACCAGTCTTGGCAGCCCCTATTCCGGGGAGACCTCTAATACTCTACACTGCGGCCCTTGACGAATCTCTCGGGGCCCTCCTTGCTCAAGTCAATGACGAAGGGAAAGAGAATGCTCTCTATTACCTAAGTCGGAGGCTTTTACCAACTGAAATTCGGTATCCAAGCGATTGAGAAACACTGTCTCGCCTTAGTCTTTGCAGCCCAAAAACTAAGACATTACATGCTTTCTCATCATATCAATCTAATTTCCAGTTTTAACCCCTTGCAATATCTTATGACCAGGCCTACGTTGTCAGGACGTTTGGCTCGTTGGTCTATGATATTGCTTCAATTCGAAATCACTTTCATTCCCCTGCGTGCTGTGAAAGGGCAGGCCGTCGCCGACTTCCTTGCGGCACACCCGTTGCCGGCGGAGTCTCCTCTAAACGATGATTTACCTGATGAGCAAATCATGAGTTTTGGGGAAGCCACTACTCAAACCTGGGAAATGTATTTTGATGGTGCTGCGTCCTCTCAACGGGGCAAAACACCTGAATCTACTATTCCCGGGAAAGCCGGAGTTGGCCTGGTATTCATAACACCGGATAAGGGAATGATGTACTTTTCCTACCACTTATCAGAACCTTGTACGAATAATGAAGCTGAGTACGAAGCTCTGATAACTGGCCTGGAACTTACAATTCTGATGGAGATTAAAGAGATTAAAATTTTTGGTGATTCCCAACTGGTGATCAACCAGATTGCAGGAACCTATAAAGTTTTGAATCCTAAACTCCTGAAGTACCATCAATACACCTGTCACTTGCTCGAGCAAATTCCGATTGTAACTATGTATAGGATTCCCCGTGGAAGCAATTCTTCGGCGGATGCCCTCGCAAAGCTTGCAAAGGAATTTGCCTGTCCAGAAGAAGACTCCATCCCTATAGAGGTGCAGGGCCGCCAAATCCTGTCTCCTATAGATTTGGAGCACGTCAACAAACAAATTTTCCAAGTCCTTTCTACCTCTTCGGCAGTCGATGAAGAAGCAGATTGGAGACAACCGATAATTGAATATCTTCAAGAAGGCAAGCTCCCTCACGAGAGATCACTTGCCCATCAAATTAAGAAACGTGCCCTATCCTACGCACTAGTCAATAATACGTTGTACCGACGGTCGTTTGGTCAGATGTGGCTCCGTTGTTTAGACAAATGTGAGGCCCTGAAGATCGTTAACGAAGTCCATGCTGGACTGTGCGGTGCTCATCAATCGGGTCCAAAGATGAAAATGAAGATCAAAAGACTTGGATACTACTGGCCTACGATGATTGACGATTGCATGAAAATTGCAAAGTGTTGTCATCAATGCCAAGTACATGGTGTGGTTTTACATCAGCCGCCTAACGTGTTGCATCCCACGATAGCCTCGTGGCCCTTCGAAAGTTGGGGCACGGATATCATCGGGCCAATTGACCCTCCCTCCTCGAAGGGTCATCGCTTCATATTAGCAGCGACTGACTACTTTTCAAAGTGGGCAGAAGCAGTCCCACTAAGAAATGTAACATCACACCATGTAATGAAATTCTTTCGTGACCATATCGTATATAGATTCGGCGTTCCGCGCAGAATCATATCCGATAATGGGTCCGCTTTCAAGTCTACAAAGATCAACAATTTTGCGAATCGCCATGGTATTGATTGGAGATATTCAACAATCTATTACCCACGGGCTAATGGATTGGCTGAAGCCTTCAATAAAACTTTGGTTCAAATCATCAAAAAGACCCTAGATGATAATAAACGACAGTGGGATGAGAGGTTGGTGGAAGCTCTGTGGGCCTACAGGACCACTTATCGAACCCCGACCCAATCCACACCGTTTGCACTAGTGTATGGATCTGAGGCCGTACTCCCTCTTGAAGTCCAAATTCCTTCGCTCAGAATCGCAATTCAGAACCAGATTACAACTCAACAGAATGCACAACTCCGTTTAGAAGAACTTGAAAGCCTCGAAGGATGTCGTCTTCAGGCTCAGCAAAACTTAGAGTTGTACAAAGCCCGAATGATTCAAGCTCACGATAAGTTAGTGCGACCTAGAACCTTCCAAGTAGGCGACTTGGTCTTGGTTCTTCGGAGGCCTATCTTAGCGCACCGAAAACTCGGTGGAAAGTTTGAACCAACTTGGGAAGGACCCTTCGTAGTGGAAACAACCTACGAAGGAGGCTCGTATCAGCTAGTGGATTGTAAAGGAAATCACCCAATGCTTCCTGTAAACGGGCGTTTCCTTAAGAAATACTATGCTTGATGTAGCTCAAATTTTCAATCAATAAAATCTTCAAGTTTCAATCAATTTTGTTCAATTGTCTGCAAATCTTTTTATAATTTAATACTTTTTTTTTTTTTTTTAGGCTAAGAAATATCTCTTCAGGTCTTCTTGTCTTAACTTCAAGCCTTTTAGTGGTGGAGTACGCCCTTTCATGGCACCACCCTAAAATTCCAATTTTAACTTTGATCTTATATAGAGCAAGTTTCCTCTATATACGATCCTTCAAGCCTGATCATCTGTGCAAAGCAAGTTTCCTTTGCACATGATCAATCCAGACCCGATCATCCGTAGAGCAAGTTTCCTCTACTCATGATCATTTTAATCTTGATCTTATATAGAGCAAGTTTCCTCTATATACGATCTTTCAAGCCTGATCACCTGTGCAAAGCAAGTTTCCTTTGCACATGATCAATCCAGACCCGATCATCCGTAGAGCAAGTTTCCTCTACTCATGATCATCTTAATCTTGATCTTATATAGAGCAAGTTTCCTCTATATTTGATCTCTCAAACCTGATCACTTATGTAAAGCAAGTTTCCTTTACATATGATCAATCCAGACCCGATCATCCGTAGAGCAAGTTTCCTCTACTCATGATCATCTTAATCTTGATCTTATATAGAGCAAGTTTCCTCTATATTCGATTTTTCAAATCCGATCTCTTATGTAAAGCAAGTTTCCTTTACATATGATCAATCCTGACCCGATCATCCGTAGAGCAAGTTTCCTCTACCAATGATCATTCCAGATCTTGATCTTATATGGAGCAAGTTTCCTCTATGTACGATCTTTCAAACCTGATCCCCTGTGTAAAGCAAGTTTCCTTTACATATGATCAATCCAGATCTGATCTATCATGGGAAGCAATGCTTCCTTCCCACTAGATCTTTAATTTTCTCTCCTTAAGATTCAACTCGCTAGTGATAGGGTACGCCTTCCACGGCACTACCCTAGTTCCAGATCAAACTCCGATTCTTTAGGGATCGATTTTCCTTCCCTTAGAATCAAAACTCCGGACTTGACCTTTTTCGATCAACGCCAATATGTGCAATAGAACTTCGTTCTATTACACATATTGGGGGTCCATTTGTTGACCTCATATTTGTATGAGGTCACTAGGGGTCCATCTAGACTCCAGATCAATCCTGACCCTACATCAATCTAGATTCTAGACCCTAGGATCTACTCTAGACCCTAGAATTCTTCCAGACCAGTCCAGATATTAGGATCTATTCTAGACCCTAGGGGATGTTCAGACCTTAGTTCAATTCAAATTCCAATCAAATCCAGATCAAATTCAAAAAAATCCAGACCCAAATCCAATGCTAAAAGGCCAAGTCCTAAAAGCCTTTTTCAGCAAATTTTCAAACACTTCAAAATCAATCAATTGACCTCCGATTCAGAATCCGTCAGTTGCATACTGATGGGACATGTCTATGGAGGCAACCCTCCAAATTTGAGCCCATTCCGAGGTCTCTAACCCCAGAAACTTAATCAAAATCCAAAGGCTGTAAAACCTTCAAATATTTACGGCCTATGCCACTGGATCTGCCACCCAGTGGATTTTGACCTTAGAGCCCTCTCCAAAGCCTCTAATTACTTCCAGACCCTTAATTATGACTCACTGAACAGTAAACTGCATTTTGGTCGACCCACTTTGACCCCCAGTTGACCAGGGGTCAAAATGACCAAAATACCCCTATGGGGCTCAAATGGTGATTTCAAACCAAATGAACTCCGAATTGAACGCAACCACCTCCAGCAAGTTTCAAATATCAAACCAAACTTGTTGGACCCATTTCCAAGCTTTGGGTCAACCTGGTTGACCAAGTCAACCTAGTTGACCTAAGAGACCCTTTAAGGGTCCAAATAGGCCTTTTGACCCAAATGACCTCTCCAGGCCATGGAACCACTTCCATTTGTCTTGAAACGTCATTTGAAACCTGTTGGACCCATTTCCAAGCCCTGGGTCAACCTGGTTGACCAAGTCAACTCAGTTGACCCAAGTGACCCCTTAAGGGTCCAAATGGGTGTTTTGACCCAAATGACCTTCCCAGGCCATGGATCCACTTCCATTAGTCTTGGAATATCATTTGAAACCTGTTGAGCCCAAGTCCAGACCCTGGGTCAACCTGGTTGACCAAGTCAACCTAGGTTGACCAAACAAGCCCTTAAGGGTTCAAATAGTGATTTTGACCAAATTGACCCCTCCAAATCCTGGGACCACATCCACTAGACTCAGGATGACATTTTGAATTTGTTGAACCCATTTCCAGACCCTGAACCCAGTCGGTTGACCAAGTCAACCAATTTTGGCTTAAGGGCCCATTAAGGGCCCATTAAGCCCTTTTGACTCAAATAACCAATTCAATCCTCGAAAACACTTCTACCAGACTTCAAATTTATTTTAAACCTGACCAACTTGGACCCACCCCTTGAGTCAACCTAGTTGACCCAGTCAACCTAGGTTGACTCAAAATTCCCTTAAGGCCTTAATGGGCTATTTTAGCTCATTCAACCCATTGAATCCATTTCATAGCTCCAAAATCAATTCCTAATGTAGCCTAACTATGCTTTGGGATGTGGGCCTATCAAGCCCATTTGGAGTTGACCAAATCAACTCCAAAGTTGGGTCAAACCTATTCCAAGCTCCAAATCAACTCAAACTTCAAACCCCCTCCCTTGGCTTTGTCTATGATCCAACCTACTCAACCCCTAGGACCTCTAGGCTGCCACATCAGCAGTCTCCATGGTCAATTGACCAGTCAACATATGGTCAACAAGCCTTTGAGTGGTCAAATCTTTTGGCCCAAACCATTTCAACTCACTTGAACCCCCAATGATCCACCACTCCAGCTCTTGAACTCCTCCCCATGCCAAGTCAGCTGCCACCTCAGCACCCTTGACCTGTTGACCGGTCAATTTGGTCAACAACGGTTCATGGAGGAGTCCCATGGTCAAGCTCACATGTGAGCCTCCCTCCAACTGATCTAGGCAGCTAGGTTAGTTCCTAATGAGACCTAAAGCTCACTCAAGGCTCCCTAAACAAGCTCAGGCCCTGTTTTAGCCTCAAATGGCAGTGGTCCCCCCCACCTCCCTAGGTTTGGCCAATGGTTGGAGGGCCTTTACCAGCCTTTCTCCCTGCCACCTGACGGCTTGGGACACTTGTCCCTCATCAGGGAGAGCCCCCTGATGCATCCCAGCCATCCATTTGGCTTAGGGATGTTTGAATAAAGGCAAAAGGTTCAAATGAGGCCTCATTCAAACCCTATCATTCTCTCACCACTTCAAGCCTCTCCAGTCGAGTTCTCTGCTCCTTCAAGCCCTCAACCATCTCCTCTTCATTTCCCAAGCCTAAACCACCTGTCCAAGGCTGCCGCCGGCGAGGATTCCGGCCAACCGAAGCATTTCCAGTTCAAACGCCTTTACCTCTCGATTGGCTGCATCTCAGGACGTGGATTCAACAGGACAAATAAACGTGGACAGTCTACAAGTTCAGAGAATCCAAAAACGGTCCAAACCGTCCATTAAATCGAGGTGAAACTCTAAACCTAGCTTAGGGCACTTAGGTTAATTTAACATTTTATTTAGTGCGTTATTTCCAGTGAAATAAACTCCCCATTATTTTTGTTCGTCTACTCTATCTAGGTTTAAAATTTTATTTAATTTGGTAAAGTGGATCGAGAGAACGAGCCAGAAAATGCTCTCTGGGGCGTTTTCTCGGTTTGGCTCAGGCGAACAGCTTCTGGACCGTTGATCCCTCGATCAACGGTTCAGATCGAGCCATTCCGTGAACTGATGAGCCGTGCATCCCGCTTGGTTCATCAAATTCCCGTTCAGCTCGATCATGGCCGTAGGTCTCGGACCGCGGGATTCATCGTCCGCCGTTTGATCGCTCCTGGCTTAGATCAAACCGCGGAACTGATCCTCACCGTCGGATGGATCCCACGGATGATCGGACGGCGGATATCGAGCGCTGACGTGTTTAAGTGGAAAACGCATGATAGCGTCCGCGGTTGACACCTGGCTGACCGCCGCCTTCGCGCTGGACGAACCCCGTCGTGCCATCTGTCCCGCTGTCGCCGCGTATTGACCCCGCGAACCAGAGCCCGCCACGTGCCGGCCGGTTGGTTTAATTAGCTTTAATTAATTTTTAAAATCAGAAAATTTGTTTAAATCATAATAAATTAATTATAAGTCAAAAAATTTAATATAATATATCAAATTTCTCAGAAAATTGATGTCTTTAATTTAAAATTAAATTCAATTTAAAATATTATATACATTTTAAATTATTTTAATTATTAGATATTTCATATTTTAAATTAATAATTAACTAAGAAATATATATATATATATATATTTGATTAAAATATTGTAAATAATTAAAAACTATATTTTAATATATATATTTCCAAAACTTCAGAAACTTTTTTTTTTATATAATATAAAAATTATTTGAAATATTAATTATTTCCAAACTACTTTAAATTCACTTAATTAACTTAAATTTCAAAATTTTCAAATATATTTAATTTAAATCAGAAATATTTAAGTAATATATCAAAATTCTTGAAATTCAAAATACTCTAACTTAACATTAATTTTAGGATTAAAATATTCATTTATCTTGATTTATTTGAATTATTTGAATATATTAATATTTGAGTGATATTTAATTAAATATTATATTAATTACTTTAAAGTCTAAAAAAATTATTATTTTCTAATAACATCAAAATCAGTGGATCTCCATGCTCTTTAAAATTTATTTTAATGATATTTTTAATTATTTTATTTTAAAATGTATATTTACATATATAGGGTTAAATATATTAATATATTTTCAAATATATTTTAAAATATATATATATTTAAATCTTATAAGTTTGAGAGATCCTTTGAATTTTAAGCATGGATTGAATACATGAATGGAATTTATGGGGAATTGATTTGTGAATAATTGCATGTTAATTGTTCACTAATCACGTTATTATTCATCTTAATTATGTTATTCCTTGCATGTTTAGATTATGCACACACCACTTAGATTTAGGCTCTCCTAGATCTAGGATTTGCTTGGTTTGATTGCATATTTGCTTATGTTAAGTTAAGGGTTAGGGAAACTTTGATTTGAACCCATTCAAGTTTAGTGTCATTAAGGACAATAATTAAGGACTTTGATTAGACAACTTAGAAAATGCATTGTGGTTAGGATACATCTCATTTAAACTTGAAATTTGAACCACTCGAACTTAGTGACATTCTCAGCCTTAGGGAATTTTCTTTTACTGATTTTTGAATTCATTAAGCTTCTTAATTAACTTAATCAAAATCAAGCCTTAATTAAGCCATTAAACCTTCCGGAAAATGTAATAAATTCATTTTAAACCCAAAAAATACGTGTAAACCCTCTAACTGACCAGTTTTGAATCCTTAATCAATGAAAATTAAAATCAAAATTATTTGACAGCAATCTTAACCTTAATCTAATTTTAAGTGAAAATCAATATTTAATTCATTTAATTAATTAAAAAAATATTAAAAATTCCAAAAATTTCCCAAACACTTGGAAATCTCTCCTTAGGTCATTTCTGACCTTTGGAGTTGATTTCAAGGAGTTTGGGATTCATTTGGAGAAAAATCATAAAATGGCCCTCTAATTAAGAAATTTAGAAATTCATTAAGTAGTCAAAAATTCAAACCTTCATAACTAATTCCAGAAAAATCAAAATCACCCAAACTCACTTGCATTCAACTCCTAATAATGCCTAATATTTATTAAAAATATTAAATTCCAGAAATCTGTAATATTTCAAAAAGTCAACAAACCGGTCAAATCTAGTTCAAATCTAGTTCAAAACTTCAAACCTTCGTAATAAAATGTAGAAAAATCCGATTTCAACGTACTTACCTTCGAACTGATCGTAGTAAGGTCTAGTATTTTAATAAAATACAAACATTCCAGAATTTGAACTTAATCAAAAGGTCAATTTTCAACCCTTTAATTAAATCATTAAAATATTCAGGAAAATTCATAAAATTCAAAATTATTCTAAAACTCCAGAAAATCTTAGCTTAATGTTTAAAACACTCAACAAACCTTTTAAAACACAACAACCATCCTAAAGATGAAGTTTATTGGCTGGACTACTCCGGGCTGCGGGGCTAAGTGTCCTAAGGAGGCTGGTTCCTCGAGCCTGGTGGCACAACGCCACGAATCGATTAATGGCAAATTTAAATAAGTCAATCTTAAAAATCAGCAACCAAACATTTCTTATAAAATTCATTAATTCTTAAGCCTTAATCAATCTAAAATATTTAATTATATCGGGTACCACTGGGTAACCCAGGCCTACGAGGCTATTAACTTAGCCCCAAGGAAGGTGAAATAAACTTCACGGCCTCGGTGTGAAACAAAGGTGATATCCAACAAATAATTAAATGAGTCTTAAAATTAATCTTAAGCCATTAATATTTGAATTCAAACTTAAATCCCTTAAACCTTCCAACCAATCAAACTTTAGATAACTTTAACTAATAATCCTAATTAGGATACATCAAAACCACACGACCTACCTCACACACTTTAGATGGTTTGCTAGGATCACTGACTCTAGTTTAGGATAGGCCGGTGTTTTACTTTCTGCAGTTGTGTGACGAGTTTTTCGAGCTTTTACTGCATGCTGTTTGCTAGTGTAGAATTGATGTGTTTATTTACTTTCTTCCTGCATTCTGTGATTGATTGTGCGTTAGACTTACTCCTAGGTTAGGAGCGAACTATACTTGTGCAATCTTATGCAGGTGGCCATGCTCATACAAGGAGCTAAAAAAATTAAAGGGGCAGTTAATAAAAAATATATACTCTTTGCACAGGTACCTGCCGCGCTTAAGACCCCCTTTAAATAAAAAGAGCATGGCCAAGTGTGGCTAAAAAAAATGCATTTTAAATTTTCATATTATAACTGCTTGGGATTGAATATACAACTGTTGATTATTAGGATAACCTTGCAGGATCGAGTCTAGATTTTCTTATTTCTATCAATGTAAATTTAATTCATTTAAGGTTGTATTTCTTAAAATGTTTTGAGATTGGGATATGAATATCCAATTTGAATTCCAAAGAGGTGAAGACATCCCTAAAGGGGAGAGTCTTCTTCCATTTGGAATTCAAATTAGGATACTTTGCAAGTATCCAAAGAGGAAAGATAACACCCCGATCAAGGGGGAGTTTCTTTCCATTTGGATATCCTGAACCGACGAATCGAGATGTTCGTGAGAAGATGAAGGAATGGACAACGAGAAGAATCCCAAGTCT